>OZ026612.1:65136106-65148606 GCA_964020975.1 Hermodice carunculata
AGCACATATGGTACGCCAAAAAGTGTCTTCTCTTTTAATGCGATTCTCAGTTTAGTGTTGTGACACACACGCCCGCCTCGCATCTTTTCTTTCTTTGCCGTAAAACACTCCGGGGGGTAAACTCATACGACTGACTTACCTTCAATTCATGATAGTTCAACATCAAATAAGCTTCTTACCTGTTACAGCTTTTTTTTTCTTAGTGCAGAACACTACTCTACTCGTGCGTGTATCAGCAGAGTACCCGGATTATAGACGTTTTTTGCGTGTCAACACTTATGGAAAAATTGCGCCTTCCCCAGTCAATGGCAGCCACAGACAAGCGAAAAGTGTGGTTTTACAACCACACAATACGTCTACGCCTCTGGTACACATAGCACGCGACAAATTCTACTTCAATCTCCAATTTATGTTCGGCTAAATGCTCTAAAATTAGGATGATTTCCAGCTGCTGGGAGTTGAGACGATGTCAGTTTACAACCAATTTCCCACAATAAACAGAAATTGCCACAGTTAGGGATTCCTTATCTGTGGTCTGCCAAGGTGGTTTAGTCATCCGCGCCGTTTGGGAACCCCAAGGGTGAGACAGGCCCATAAGTACCCTTAAGCACACTAGACTATACGCCCCTGGAGTTACTGATGAGTGGTATTTATCCATGCAGTAGACAATACGAAAAAGGACTGAAATTCAGGTGAATGCATACAAGGCTAGCCCCATTTGCATCCAATACGGGGAATAATGCAAGTGGTCAGTGATATACATGTATCTTGACGAGGGCCGAGCAAAAATTATGTGCCCTGAATCCACAAACACACACACAAACACACACACACACACACACACACACACACACACACACACACACACACACACACACACACACACACACACACACATACACACACACACTATATATATATATATATATATATATATATATATATATATATATATATATATATATATATATATGGCGAATGAATGGGATTTGCGTTCTCTGCTCGACTGCATATTGGGCAAAGAGTTCACAATTGATTATGAAATAATAATAAAACCTAAATCTTCTAGAGAAGCTCCGTTTTTTGCCAGGTTAATTTACCTGATGACATGTGCCTATGTGGATATCCCCAACAGAAGCAGGATTTTCAAATTAAATGTGCAAGGACCCGCTGGTCACTTAGTGAAGCAAATCAGTGGTCTGAAGATAATCCGTGTTACCATCTGCTCACTAGATGTCTCGATCTTAAGGATATTTTAATATATATATATATATATATATATATATATATATATATATATATATATATATATATATATCCAACCCAAGGCGTTTCGTCTCAAAGCATGTCGGGACAGTACCAGTACCTGCCCTGCAAGTGATATTGCTGTTGCTGGCAATTAAGAAACGAACGAACAAATGACTATGTGAGGGAAGATACATGTACTCAAAGTCTTAAACATTACAATTTACAAATCCTGTCTGGGGAATGAAACACGGCATCCATACTGAAAGACTTCGTGTAATTGTTTTCACATTTTGGCCACGCAATACTCCTTCAATTACACTTTCTCTTATTGTATATTTACCAACCAGTCTGCGGATTGTTTGCAACATTTTCACATAACAACTGGTCTGTTACATTGTACGAGGTAACGTGAAGAATAGAACTGCTTCAAGTTATGTTAAGCACGCCTTGCTGTTCAGTATGATTTCTTAACTGGTTTTTTTTGTTTATTTTTTTCTAACTAAGTGTTATGTAGTACAGTGAAAACTCATTATAATGACACCATCTGTTCCCTAAGACCTGTGTCAGATAACTGAGTATGTCAGATGAATGAATCAAATAACAAAGAGAATAAACTTTTTCCCATGAAAATTTGTGTCATTATATTGAATATGTCAGATATCTGAGTGTCATTATAATGAGGTTCCACTGGACCATCATTACTTGTTCTACCGTACTATATAGTACCACATCGCATTGCATTAATTCATAGGCAACATAATACATTTGGTTTTGTGTTGTGTCTGTAATAATAGTGATATATCATACTGCATAGTGAGATTCAGAGTAGAGAGCATTGTTTGGTAGCCATAGTACCGGTCGGGTACCCATGTACCGTTTTTCTGGGTACTTGGTTCCACTATTCAAGAACCTGAAAAGTATCCTAACATGTATTCATATATTGTATTAATAAATCAAGAATAATCTAAGTGATATGTTTATTCTTTCTGCACCCCGAGAAGACATCTTGAATAATAGGATCACCATGGAAAAAGCTGTCATCTAACAAAACAACTTGGTAATCTAATTCAGGACGTTTGTGTCAGATTTGTGCATTACCACAGAGAGGCCAGTTTTCCGCTCTTTTTGAATGTATTTGGCAACGACAGTGACGGTGTTCCGTGTGACAACTTCTTGTTTGTGAACGATAGCAATCCGTTTATAAGGTAAAGTACAAGAACAAGTGTACAGCCATATACGGCAGAGATGGCCGCATTTCTGCATTACAACAATAAAAAAAAGTTCCTTCTGTTGAGTAATCATCGTGTAGCATGATGAAGAATGGGATAACACGCTTCCCGATAACTGTGCAATGAAGATCGATCTCTACAACCTGAATATTATGGTTATACCCGATAGGGTACGCGGGTATTTGAATTCGCGAATTCGGTTACCCGAATATTTGCTTTAACACCCGAAAATGCTCTATTCAAAGTGTAACATTAATCGGTACGGTAAGTTTCTACATTTTCGGCTATGCTGGTCGACAACGATATATAGTTTCCACTACCGGCCACTTTGCTCTTTTACACTGCGCTTCCATCAAGTACCCTGATGTGAGAGTGAGAAGTAAGGCACCAGGTACGCTAGGTGGGTAAAGCATCTGACACATTTTTCTATTAAGATGTGGAGCTGGTAATCGAAATTCTCTGTAGTTTACACTTCTCAGATTGAAATGATCCAAATCATTGAAAACATTTAAGTATCTTCCGTTTAATTTTTTTTCTCACTATTAAGTTGCAGTTAAACAAATGCAAGTATCAAAGGACGCTCGCTCCCTAAAAAAATTGTTTTTAGTTGGCTGGTTTCTAACCTTAAGCATAGTGCTAAATCTTGTAATTCTATATTATGACCACCGCATGTGTGCAATACTAAGTCCTTTTAATCTGATTAATTCTTTCTTCGTGTCTTACCTGGTCAAAAATAAACGACTTCCACTTGTAAGATTTAGTATTTTATCCATAATTTCAGGTAAGTTTTCCCAGTGGGCAAATGTACATGTGTGTGTGTGTGTGTGTGTGTGTGTGTGTGTGATATATCTTGTGAGCCACACGATCCATCATTTTCGGACGACTTCACTTTCATGCTTGACAACATATCGACAAACTTAGGAAGCTTATAATTAAAAAAAAACACTGTTCAAATGTCGCCGCACACAGTATAATTTTGAAATTTGACCCAAATTTGAATCATGAATGAAGCTTTATATAGTCTTAAAAACAACAAATAAACAGAAAGAAACAAACAATACAAGAACAACAAAACAAGTACACAATACATAAACAAAACAAAGCAGAAAAATAAATAGATAAAAGAAAAAAAATGAAATCAAAATAGCATCCAACATCATGGGACCGCGCCATGCTAAATAATAACGATTTTAAGTGATGAATACACAAACCCTCTAGGTGCTTGGTATAGGTCTTTCTTGAATGTCCGTATCAGCGTTGAATTTTCTACCTTACACAGAGTACTTACCAAAACACCGGATGGAAGTAAGAAAAAATAAAAAGACATGACGCTAAGAGCCATAAATAAACCTGCGTGGGCATTTCAGAAGACCATACGCGTCTCTGTTGTACGTTTTATTTTGTACGAAATGGTTTCTGGTTCTTGCCCTCTGCGACGTTACGCATTCTAATGTGATAACTTTCTGTTTTCAGTGAGAACCATGCCAGCACTGATAGGTGAAATAATAACATCGGTATTTGCCTTTCGTCCCAACATATCCCCATATGTATCGCGTCACAGTGTAAAAAAAAAAAAAAAAAAAAAAAATAAGCCCTGACCCCACGAGGACCTCAGTTTAACTTTAGACAAGGATTTTATACAAAAGGATGCTCCACCACATATATATGTGCATATATGTTAAATAAGGCAACCCAACGTTATCAGACGGGTGGCAGATATATTGCACATTAAAATATTGGGGCCTTTTCCTCTTACAACAACAAAAATGCTGTATGGATAATTCTTCCAAGTGAAACATTTATGAAACATCCAACATCTATCGAGCAGCTAAATAGCTGCTGAGCAGTATCTGAAGAAAATATAGCAGCTCAAAAGTGCCTACATAAAGCTTTACTTTTAAAGAAAAACATATGATCTAGAAAACCCAGCATTGTGGGCTGACTTTGGAGGCTTACGAAACAATGTTACTTATCAAATTCGCTTGGCGAAAGGACAGTATAAAGAGGAGCTTGTACCTAAAAGTAATGCTACTAACAGGAATAATCCTAAATGTTGTGGAATATGTTCAAACAGCTTCAAAATGAACAGGGTGATAGATTATGCACATACTCATCCCTTCTTCTAGGGGACAATATCATAACTGATTGTCATTGTGGAGCTGAAGCCTTTAATCAATATTTCGCTGATCAATGTAAGAATTGGATCGACCAGGATCCGACTCCTTAAGCTTATCTCGACTCTGTTGATATGAATATATTATGTGCGATGGACGTTAATCAAGCTGCCGGGCCTGATAAGATTGGTTGTACACCGATAAAGGGAAGGCTGATACCATAACGTACCTGCTTACTCCTTTGTTTCGGCAATCTTCAATGCCGTCAACTTTTCCAAATAACTGGAAAATGCAGATTTAACTCCCATTCATAAGAAACTCTCTAAGCAACATCGATAAAGACTGATCTCGCTTCTCAAGTGTGTTAGGAAAGTTTAAAAAAGATGTATTTTCAGAGCTCTTTTTATTTTCGGTAGAGATAGTAATAATTTAGTGAGTTGGCAATCAGCGTATACTCCAGGTGACTATACTGTATGCCAACTCGTTCAACTGCACGATATAGTTCTAAAAGCAATAGATCAGGGCAAGGAAGTAAATTTTTAATTTATCGGCGTGACTGCGCCCGTTCGATCGCATCTGGCACAAACACTCGATACATTAATTGCAATCCATCGATGTTGAAGGTCCTCTACTGACCTTGTTTGGAAGCTACCTAACGAGAAGACAACAGCGTGTTGTTACAAATGGTACAGCTTCTAGCTGGAGGTTTACGGAGGCAAGCATTACCCAGGGGTCCCTCTTGGCACCCCTCCTATTCTGGAGCTACATTAACGACATTACAGGTATCGTTCAATCAAATATACGTCTTTTTGCGGATGATGCATCTTTATTTGTAACAGGTGACCCTGGCGATCACAATATGGTAGCTATGCATTTTAACGGTGATTTATCAGTTATTTCTATACGGGCGAAAACTTGATTCATAACATTAAACAAATCTAAAACGTTTAATAAAAAAACATTAATCTTCTTACACAGAATTACCCTGTTTTATGAATGATAAACAAGTTTTTACATGCGAATCTCATTTTAATGAGCGAGGAACCCGGACTGACCATATGGAGTCAATCGATACCAGTGCTGTGAAGACGGTCGACTGCCACTGCAAACTCTCATATGTGCTTACTGGTAATAGAAAAAAACAACCTTTATTTTACCTATATCTAAATATGCATGGAATACGCTGGTGTGCTTTTGTACAACTATTCAGCTGATCATGATGAAAAGCTAGAAAAAGTTTAAAATAGCGGCCGCAAGAGAAGCAACTGGCGCAATACGTCATGTTTCTTTAGAGCGCTTGTACAACGATATTTGGTGGGGGAACACTTATGACCTGACGAGAAAAGCATAAATTGATAATAATGTTCAAAATTACAAATGGTTCTGCTCCGCAATATATTCATGATCGTCTCCGAATAGCGAAAACCCCTAATTTAATGTATAACCTTAGTGATCAGGAGGATCTTCCTTTCATCCACTGTTGGTACCTGCTATAGCGAAATCCACATTTCCCTTCAACAATAGTATTTTGGAATCACCTCGATCCAGTTATAAGGAAGGATGAAAGTATCACAGTTCAAATGTAAATTATCACGTACAACTTGTGTGCCAGGTTGCTACTCTTGTGGCAGCCAAACGGGTCAAATATTATATACTCGTTTACGTCTGGCATATAGCTTTTTTATGATTTATTCTAATATAATTTGGTTGAAGGCTCCAAATGTAGATGTGGATTCAGTAGTAAAACCACTGAGCAATCTCTATTCGATTGCCAAGTATACTCTCAGTTTAGAAATATTATTTACAATGGTATTCCTCGGGTTTTCAGATATAATACTAGTGTGTTTCTTTTTGGAGATAACCAATATGTCCTGACGCATTTAATGCAAAATTATTTCAACAAATTAAAAAATTAAATCATTTTCACTGAACGTTTTAGGTTAACTACTTAATGGTTGGTCTTTCACTGCTCTTTTATAATATTTTTTCGAGGTACACTGCCTCTTACGTTTGGGTTATATAGTCGATTAACATTAAGTACTGCATTTGAATTATATTTCACTATTTTTGCCATGTTATCTGAATCATTGTACTTTATTTGTTCAGGAGCGGAAGCCATTTTTTGCATTTAAACTAATAGTGCCTACGTAGCTACTACCTCACCACCCTGGGCTTTCTTCTATCTGAAGCAGCATGTATGTAGCAGCTCTGACTCAGTTAATGTTTTTAATGTTCACATGTAACTCAGGGTTGGCAGCAATATAGAGCTTAATTGCTTAGAGACTTTCAAAGTGAGGAGTAGGTGCCATCATAGTAAATGTTTCACATATCTGGTGCAGGATGTCCATTGTTGCAGTAATAATTAGGATTTTCCTCGGTTTTTTTTACAATCACTGAGACTAGATAAAATGCCCCATTGTTTCTACTTCAGTTATACACTGGCGGGTGGCTTAACTAAGATAAGCTATCCAGGTAGAAAGGGTACATACGGGTTAAGGGGTGAATCAAATTGTTCTCATCTGAACTTGTACTATGCAAATTTATAATTATGTTTGCTTTGACAGGTATTCTTAGTTCATTATAAAGCTCTGCATTTATAAGCAAAACTTCACTTATTTAGCTAATTCACTATTTGCCACGTTCGTATTCATTCATTATTATTTGGGTTGTATTTGGTGGAAATGTAGCTTAGACAAAGCGGCGCTACGTAGAGAGACATGTAATGGTACAGGCATCGAAACATGTTCTCAGCAGTAAACCGCCGAACACCATTTAATTTATTTGGGATAAAACAGTCTATGTCAGAATTCTACAGAATAACGTGTGCAGTATGGAAATCAGTACTTCCATATGTATGTAGGTGAGGCGGTGACAGGTTAGCTTATGGAGAGGGAAGATTTCGGAGTGTGGAACAGGGTATGAAGCGGTTCTGGACAGAAATAAACAAATGCGATATCTATGTTGCAGCTTTGATTAAAAAAAATAGATGTGTATACATGTAGCTGCTATATAGAAGGTAAAAATGTCACATGACAAATCAAATTCAAGCCCTCTTCCTTTAACAGTTACTTTTATCGGGAATCAAGAACTATATATAGCTAGAGGTAAACTATTCCTGCCTTGCAGCATGGAATAGCTATAGGCTCCGGCACAAAATATATATTACCCTCACTAAGCAGTCTCTAGGATTCACGCAGGCTAGTTTAAACAGTATCCTGCACAAGATGTAGCCAAGGAAATGTGAATATGGATGAACAGATGTGACCAAGTCTTTGATCCTTTCAGAAGACTACAACATGCATCTAATGCGTTGTCAGTATATATTTCATGAACTACTACGTATTCGCTTGTAGCTATTTAATAGTTGCTACATTTATTCCCCAACTATGACCGGAACTGTTATATAATGAGTATACCGACCTCCTCCATCCATGTACCTCCATTACGATGCAGCCACTATATAGCAGCACACCTAATTTGCATGTGCTTTTTCCTCTTTAGCGGCAAGAAGCTGCTTTACAACAGGTATAGGGCTGCTACATGTAGCAGTTATAGTCGCATTTTTTCTAGGGTTGCTACAGTTTGGGATTTCAGGATGCAATAAAGTCTGCTCTATGCATGGCGTCATTAAGGTTCTGTCGTACATAAGTTGACCATGGAGGAGAGGCAGATGTAGTTCTACTGCCAAGAGAGCAATGCCCAACAGATTTCGATTTGCCTCGGACTTTGCTGACCCAAACTACAGAACCCTGGAGAGTAAAGACAGAAATGCTGTACATGCATATTACAAATGTAAATGTTCCACTCACAGCTATTCTAGTCTGGCCAGGTCAGCAAGTTCAAGTATTAACGACTTGGCTGTTTTCGCAGAGGACATAGATACCACTTTTCACAATAGCTCTTTATTTGTAAAATTCAAGTGGAGATCCTACAAATGTCAGGGGAATGAAAAATGTTACTTGGGCATGCAAACATAACATGCTCAAAATATATATGCCAAATTAATTCATACGTACCCGCTTCTGAAGATGATTGAACATATATCTCGTCGCCTACTAAGTTTCTGGTGTACTACGACGTTTGTACAGATTGTTTCAACCCTGTTTGCACAATATTACGCCGCAAGTTATGACGGAAACTTTATAGATTTGTCAACCGACAGACATAGAATATATGTATAGCATTTTTTATTTGTACCACAAACATATTTGTCTTTTTAATCAACACTTTACTTGTGTGGTTTGACAATAAGTAAATTAAGAGCTTTTGGAGCAGTGGATCCAAAACGTGCCTAGTTAAACTGTAGATCGGGGCCACTTTTATTATATAGATTTGTAGGTACTTGAATGAAATGTCATTTTAGGAGAAAGTTGCATCTGAAATCGTCAGAGTACACAGGAAACAGCACTAGGAAAGTTACAGAATACCAAAATATAACTTTTTAATCTGCGATTCTTCTTAGAAATTGTTAATGACAAAATATGCATACACATGTAATAGGCATAAAGACATTACAATGACGAAGTACTTTATTCGATCAAAGGCTGATGTTATAACACGGACAGCTGCTTCTCAATCGCGAGAGACCGGATGAAATTACGTAACCCATTGAATGCTTTTGAACCTTAGGTTCTCTGATGCTAATATATAATTTCTGTGGCACGAATAGACCTCTCGTGATAATACAACTGATTCCTTAGACGTCAACCACTGTCTTGTTTGATACAAGTTTCCTTGTGTATGGAATGTTTAGAGTAATCTCCAATAGTCTTGAATACCGTTTAGGCTCTGGCAATACTTCAGAGGGAAGTGGAATTTATTTCATCTCAAAAGGTAAGGTATTGAATTATATCTACAATCACACTGTGGACAGTTGGTGGTTTAAACTTAATATGTGATCGTGGAATTTTTATAATCATTTAAATCATCTTTGCAGACGCACTGTGGTTTGAAAATGCAAGGTCCTCGATATGTGAGGAGATATATGTACAACAAAGGCATATTGGAACTGATTTCACCACTTCAAGGAAATTGTATACGGTATACCTTATTTCCCGGGAAAACGAAACAAAACAAAACAAAACAAACAAACCGAATAATAAGAAAGAAAAAGAAAGAAAAAAAAAAATGTTCACCAACCGGGTTTATCGTGTTGAGATAACCTACCAATAAAATGAGATGCCGAACAATACTTCAACAAGTCCGTGTTACATCACATGTTTGCCATGACACTTGTGCTCCCACCTTGGTCACAATTTGAGTTAGAACCGTCTAAGCTTGATAACTCCAGCCAGCAAAAGTATTGTATTGAACATATAGAAACATCGGCGTGGATGACATCACCTACATTGCCCTCGTAAGGTATTTTCATATTCACGCCTGACTTCATAATACATACATACATACATACATACATACATATATATATATATATATATATATATATATATATATATATATATATATATATATATATATATATATATATATATATATATATATATATATATATATGAATATATATATATATATAAGTCCCCGATTCTGGAAATAAATGCCGACTCAGTAAATATACTGCATCACCGTGTTGATATGGCACTCGCACATAACTACCTCCATTGAACCATTCTTTTTAGGGATGGGGATTTGGTCGAGTGGATATGTGCGTTTCCCATTTTGTCAGCTAGGCGACTGGTGCCAAAGGTTGCAGGTTCGAGTCCCGCTCGTTCCGAACATGAAATATATATATATATATATATATATATATATATATATATATATATATATATATGTATATTGAACCTAGGGGCGGTTTGCAACATACATTTGTGCTCGAGCCTGGCAATACCGACTGAATTGCGCATTTGAGATAAATTATATGGATACAGATGTGTGTTGTGGCAGGGACATAGGTTGAATGCCGGTGAAATGGTATAACAGAGTATGAATTAGGATGCAGCTAATTGGGATTAGTGTCACGCACTTTTCAATCAACCTCTATGATAGAAACTTTTTCTCCCCTTAGGGCGGGCATAACAGAGTAAACTTTGATGGCAGTAAAACGGTTTATTTATACATAACGGTCCCGTTAACAACGCTTTTTTTATTTTTGTATACTCTACTAAAAGAAACATAGGCGATCAGATCACTTACTTTAACTAGAAATAAGAATTACAGCGCTTTATTGACTGTAAAGCGATATTCACGACTAAGCTAAATTGCAGATATTGATAAAGATGTGGCATACAATATTTCAAAGCAGCATTTAGGACAAAGCTTAATTACACATATTGCTAGGCATATGGCATACAATTATTTTCATATTATTTGCTGGTTTTCTTTTTGTTTAAAGTTTGGAAACCATGACATTTTGCTTTTGAATAATTCGTTGCTGTGTGAGAAATTCTGTGGTACACATTTCCATGTTGGATGGTCAGTCAAATTGAAAATTGAAAAGTTTCGGAAAGGCCCTTTTTTACCTCGAAGGAAATACCCTTTACCCTTATTATATATATAGCCTAGGCCATTCTCTTTAAGTTTTAGTGTAAAACGCTGCTGGTTTAAGGATTTTAATACATTTTCAAGTTTCACACCTCCTTTAAGTTCATGCACTTCAACTCTGTAATATGAAGGTAGCCCCTTTTTAATGACGTTATACCTTCTTGCTCAATATTATGACGCCATTAATGTCGTGATACTTCTCGGTTTAAATGTACATAATTAGTGATGGCATTAAACGGCATTACCTGTGATTTTATGTGACGTCGCTTCTCCATTAATTCTAAAATATGTTTGTCAAAATGAAAAATAAAAGAAAATAACAGAAAATGAATCATCCTGCTAAAATTTAAGTGTATGTTTATGCTCAAGTTTGTTTGACACCTTTGTTGAAAGAAATGTTCTTTTTGTTCCCTGTCGATATCAAAGTCATTACAAATTGGAAAAAATACATAAAATTGTAGTAAAAATTTCAAATGTGTTGAGTGGCATTAATCGTTTCTGTCCTTGAGATATGAATCTGCTGTCTATGTACTGTCATTCTTTTACGGAGTCCATTGCCAGTTGACCCAGTATGGATTCATAGCAACCTCTGAAATCAATGGCGAAAATCATATTTTGACTCGAACAATTCATTTGAGTTTTAATCTGAATGACAGGTAATCTTGTTGACGTATCCAGAGTCAATCCACCATTGATCTGTCACACACACACACACACACACACACACACACACACACACACACACACACACACACACACACACACACACACACACACACACACACACACATGACAGATCAATGGTATAACTTCACTTACCCTGAAGCTGTAAAGTTAAGTGTCAGTTATTTAGACATGTGCACAAGATTCAACAATGCGACTATATTGAACTATACTGAAGTTTCTTTTGTACTATCAACACATTATAAACAAGAATATCAAGTTTGCTTCAATGTTGGTTGACTTGCGGAGCAGATAAAATCAGGTGTTTTACAATATCCCCTCACACAGAAATATATGAGACAATGATATGGATTTGACGCCCCAAACTATTTTATTGTTTGGCCTACACCGCGTTGATAAGTGTAAATATTTGATAACGACTTCACTTGTGCACTACAAAGTGGCGATGTAATTCTTGAGAATCATTTTTTTCTTCAGTGCAGTAGACATCACAAAAACTCTACTGATAATAGAATTAATACCTGTTTATGTTGATTTCATGGACAGGCACTCCAGCGCTATTTGCTCAAATAGCATACGTCAGACAACGTGTTTACAGCAAGCAAGGACTCAGTATGTTTCAAGTACAAATATTGTGCTGCTAAACACAACAAAAGGGCAAGCAGACGTATTCAACAGAGTTACTGGATATGTATTAATAAGTTCAATACAGGCTCTTAGTTTT
>OZ026612.1:65158606-65401847 GCA_964020975.1 Hermodice carunculata
CCTGTATTCACTTTCGGGACAACTTTCTCCATTAAGCTCCATCTTTGACTCGGAAGGGGAGGGGATGGCTAGCCTCATGTGCCTCATGTGCCCTGTGCTGCTGCTCAATTCAAAGCCTGGTGGGGCGACTTCAGTGTCTGATACCTTATCCTAATTCTGGGGCCCACCGCTACAGACGCATTTAATTTTAAGGCATTGTATTTACATTTTTAGGCAATACTCACACTGGAAAAGTCCCATTACATATATTGTATATTACATTCATTACAGATTAACAGCATGAGGTGTATTCATGCGGACATTGCCCCGCAGCATATTATCATAACTTTATCGGAAACATATTTATCACCGAACTCATCCAACTACAGCCTTTTATTGCCTGGTTTCCACACAATACTACTTAAGGATTGCCCTGTCGGCATGGGTGGTGGGGTGGGACTCTATGTTTCACAACAGTTTTTGGTAGTCAGGCGTCATGATTTGGAAAGTCCCGACATTGAACTTTAGTGGGCTGAAATCAAATTGCCTAATAATGTTTTCTTACTAGGGGTCGTCTACAGACCACCTGATTTAACCGTGTCCTGTTGGGACAATCGGCAAACAAATCTTGACCATGCAAAGGCTGTACGTATAAATAATATTATAATTACTGGTGATCTGAATGCTGATTTTACGACAGCACCAGGCAGGAAGCTTGACTATTTTGTGCTACAAACTTTCTTGTCCCCCATATCAAAGAACCTACGCGTAAAGCCAATAATACTTCATGCTGTCTCGACCAAATAATCTCAAATATCCCAAACTTTATTTCTGAACCTCGCGTTTTGCCACCGCTCGCCAACTGCGATCACTGTGTGGTGTCTGCAAATATTTCATTTCGATGGAAAAGTAAACCTGCTTATAAACGATTATTCTGGGAATACGAAAAAGCAAATTTTGCCCATTTTCGTGACTACTTAAGTCGGTTAAATTAGGATAAGTTTTTTCTTTCTGATGATGTAAATGCCTGTTGTTTCTCGTGGACTGAAGGCTTTTTACAAGCGGGTTAAGTCTGCATACCCAACAAAGAAGTCACCATTCGTCCTGACGATTTACCTTGGTATACTTCTTCCTTTCGCTGTGAGAAGCGCAAAGTTATGCTAGCTTGTTCGAAAGCTAAAGAAAGCAATAATGGTCCCCACAGTCAAGAACTATGGGCTACTTATAACCAACTGCGTAATCTATAAAATGAGCATCTTCGCATGGCTGAAGAGCGACATAATAATAAATCGAGTAATTCCCAAAAAAAAATCCTGAGAAGAAAAATAAAGCTTGGTGGAGGACCGTAAAATATTTTTTGAACGGAAACCACCGTCAATCTATACCATCTTTGTTATGTGAAGGGAAACATATTACTGATAATGCATCCAAGGCAGAGTAATTTAACACATTCTTCTTGAGATAAAATAATATTGACACAACAACAGTCCGAAAACCTATTCCTCCCGACCACCCCATAAATACCATTGGAAATTTATACATTTGTGAAAATGAAGTACTAGATGTACTCAATAGTCTTGATACATCTAAAGCCACTGGTCCTGATGGAGTAAGTCCAAGACTTCTGAAAGAAGCCACCCGTGTAATTTACAAATCACTTACAAAATTGTTTAATATGTCGATAAATCAAAAGCAGTTTCCATCTTTCTGGAAAAAAGCCAATGTTACACCTTTGCACAAAAAAGGTGATAATAACTTGTGTAATGATTATCGGCCTCTGTCTCTTCTAAACTGTACAGGAAAAGTATTTGAGAAAGTAGTTTTTAAACATGTGTTTAACTTTTTTCGAGACAACTTGGTTATTTCAGCCAATCAATCTGGATTTATTCCTGGTGACTCGACCATCAACTAGTTATTATCACTATATCATGACTTATATGTAGCTATTGATCAAGAAAAAGTAGTGAGAATTGTCTTCCTTGATATTAGCAAAGCTTTTGACAAAGTTTGGCATTAGGGTATCTTATATAAATTAGAAAAAAATGGTGTTACTGATAATCTTCTGGCATGGTTCGAGGATTATCTTCATAATCTTAAACAAAGAGTTGTCCTTAATGGTCAATCTTCTACTTGGGGTACTATTACCGCTGGGTTGCCCCAGGGATCTGTCTTAGGTCCTTCACTATTCTTAATCTACATCAATGACATTATAAATGTAGTTAACTCAAACATCAAGCTTTTTTGCTGATGACACTTCCCTATTTCTTAATATCGATGATACAGCCCACGGTGCAGCTATTATCAACGGCGACATTGCCTCTTTGGACGAATGGTCCAAGGAGTGGGTTGTGTCCTTTAATGCTCTTAAAACCGATGCCATGCTTATATCTCTGAAGAGAAACACCCGGGATCACCCACCGTTCATTTTTCCGGGACATCAGGTCAAGGATGTTCCTGAACATAAAGACTTCGGACTTACGTTGAGATCTGATTTAAAATGGAAATCTCACATTAAGGAAATTGTGACTGAAGCTTCCAAACAGCTCAACATTGCCAAAACTTTGAAGTATCGTCTTGACCGGGAGACTTTAGAAGTCATTTACATGTAATTATAAGACCAATTTTAGAATATAGCGGTGTGGTCTGGGATAGCTGTGCCAAGGCTGATCAGAAACTTTTAGAAGATTTACAATTGGCTGCGACCCGTATTGTAACGGGTGCAATGAAAACTACCCCTTGTGAGAAATTGTACGAAGAAACTCGATAGGAGACATTGTCTACACGGAGAGAAAGGTCTAAACGAATTATGATGTACAAAATATTTCATAAATTAACCCCCAGCTATTTATTTACTGCTCTTCCTAACGTCCCAACTCCAGAGAACAACCTTCGTCCTAACAGTTGGGCAAGTTATAATCAACGCTCTTGTGCTGATTTACCTTCCTTTCAGACCAGATTATCATGTTTCCGTAAATCCTTTGTTCCTTCCACTGTCACTCTATGGGATCTTCTGCCTCTAGAAACTCGAAATTTACCAACGCTTTCGTTGTTTAAGAGAAAAATATCTGCTCCTACACCATGTCCCGTTGAATGCCAAGAATTATTTAACGTAGGTAAGAGATATTCATCTATTTTACATTCGCGTTTGTGTATGGGTTGCAGCCAATTTAATGAACATCTTTTTTAAAATAGGTGTACAGGAGTATCCTGTTTGCTCATATGGACGAGCTTCTGAAAGTATTTGGCATTATTTTCTGACTTGTCCTCTATATGGTACTGCTCGAGATGTCCTCCATACATCCATTAGCTCTTTGGTACCTTTCAGCATACACACAATTTTGCTTGGTAACGATCTTTGTAGCCTTGAAGACAATATTACTATTTTTTGGCAGTACAAGAATTTATTGATAAAAGCTAACGATTTCAAACTGAAGCAGTAACATGATAGCTCTTAAATGTATTTCATTAATGTCATAGGTAACTTGTCGGCCATGCGCCCCTCTATCTGTGCTTGTACAAGTGGTGTCTTTCTTTTCCATGTTTTATCCACGTCGTCCCTGGTCGAGTCCCTCACTCTCGGGACTCGACTGGCGGCGACTCACAGGAGTTTGTCTTGTTACGTTCGTCCTGTCTTTGTCTTCTTCTCGCAAGAGGGATTAACATAGGGCTATGCCCTTCTTTCCAATTGTATTTCTTTTGAAATGAATAAAATATGTTTAAATCAAACATATCTTTTGGATACTACCTCTTTAAAATATCCAATCCGGACTAGCGCAGAGTCTTGGCAGCTATTTTGAAAATTATGGATAACGCACCCACCGGTTTGTAAATCATGAGTGTAATTGGATGATCTTGGGGGCTTTGTGATATTTGAAACCAGAAGAATATATTTTGCATATAATTTGCGAGCATCAAAAAGATATGATATATGTTGTGACGGCGATTCACTTTAATATCCAAAGCATGGAGGTTACGTTATTGACAGACAGAAAACCTAGAGACGTTATATGCCTGGTGCAGGTATTAGAAACAAAAATAGTTACCAATCATTTTTCCGTGCATTCAATTGGCAGTGGAGCACGTCTGCTAATAGCCATTGCGATTTATAAATGTACAATATGCTACATTTGTATATGATTGCTTAAAAAGTAACAAAAGACATTCCGAAGATGGTCATTTACATATATATCCATGAGTAGTAAAATATGCACATAACTACATTGCCTGGCAACCATAGAATGAAAATTAATTTATTGGCAGTCTGCTATGTACATATCTCAACTCCAGGTATCTGCAGAAGTCTAATTACATTTTAATCGAATGGGAAATACACAGCTGCTATTATCTCATTACTTGGTGATATATATCAAGAATATTTTGAGCCAACAGTCGTTGGCAATACCCAAGTGAGAAAAGTGATGCGATTTTGGTGCTATTATTTTGTACATAGACGTCAAAATTGACATGTCTAGTCATGAAGCAAGGATGGCATCAGTGTTTTCCCTTTTAACCCTTCAATCATTGCAGTGCCCTGTGTACAACTTTTCAGTAACGTATTTGTCAGCATACTGATGGATCATCTGAGTAGAAACTGAGTTTATCTATCAGTCGATTCTAGCTTGACATAATCCATGGGGAGATAGAATAGGGACGGAAGAGGTTTTGAAGTATAAACTACGGTGGATTGATGATGTTAAATGCAATGGAGCAGAATAGTTGGCATCTCATGAGATCAAACGTGATTTTGGTGCACTGCCAACAGAAGAACGAAATACGAACACCAATAGAATCTAAGGTTGTCTTTGGCACAAGGCATACCGTATTACAGTGTTCATAAAAAATACGTAGCGAAAGTGAAATTGATCTTGACACACTGCTACAGCGATATATTAAGTCTCATCAGTAAGATCCGCTTGTCATATATGTACGGCATACTTAGGTGTGTATCACCGAAAACCCTCGCAAAGGGCAATTGAATATTGTTGATTTTCATCAAAGCTCAGTCCTCTTATATGCTTTTTAACTGCATTTTGGAATCTGAATATAATCCTTTTTAGTTCAGGTGACCTGTCAGTTGAATGTCTAGGATAGTCAGTCGTTGGTCACCCGGCCGTCCACAATAGGCGATATGCATATTAAGTTTCCGCCCAAACTGCATACCTGATTGACTATCCTCGCTCTGTGACATATGGCGAGATAGGCGTCGGTACCTGTGGAGACAAGCGGGATACTACTAGTATTTTTGGAAATGCAAAATACTTATAAAAGGCATATGGACATTTTTCTCATATATGGCTCGGGAAGTACCAGAAGAAAACAGTCTGGCCTTTGTGAACTTAAATTTCTCAAAAAATGCTAATTTTCGCGAGAAATGAGCATATGGCCTGTCTGTGACAGTAATGCGACCCGCACGTCCCCCGTGATCGCCAGGCGTCTAACCCCTGCTTTGTGGCGTGAAATTAATGTGCATAGTGCGTATTTACGTTTTAGAGTTCTTCTCCAAATCGGTAAGCCAGATTCACTTCAAACTACGTGGGAATCTACCTTTGGGGTGGGTTTCTGTCACCGTACTTCAACTTGTCGTGCTCAAGGGATTTTTGAATTTTTTGTCAATTTTATGTTTAGTTGCGGGGCAAAATCGAAAAAGAATATTCTTCGAAACAGCTCGACCAATTGTTTCACAATTGCATAAGGACACTGTTCGGTAGCCCCAATACACCATTGTGCTAAATTGCGCCATCTAAAGAGGGAAAAAACAAACACTGTCCAACGACGTCAAAGGATATGAAAAATTTACAGACGTTGCGTATACGTTGTTTCACATGCAGAGATGAGTGGCTCTCTTGTTTGAATAATTGTTAAATATACTCGAACATACATGCAAAAGTTATGTGATAGTCGTATTTAGAATACATATCGATGTCGTGAAAGATTAATGTGTATGTAGCGCCGATGCTCTGGCAAAACGGTCAGAAAGATGGAGTATTAATCAGGGTCATTCGAGACGGTGAAGGGCAGTGCTATTGATGGGGGACTAATGCTGAAATGGGAGTGATTTGTTCTGATATTAGTTGAAATAAACGAAGCCTGGCGACAGGATTTATTTAAAATGATAACACAATGAACTTCGCAAAAGATGTATCATGGTTTTGCGTGTTGATAAAGATAGTTTCGTAAAATAATAGATAAAACGAGCGATTGAAAGCAGCCATTCCTTCATGCACAGAATCAATTGCGGTACTTTGGGTCCGACGACGGTCAATTTCGTAGTCTTGATGAAACTGTTGCAACAGTTGCATGATGAATTATGTTCTGTTTGTGACAAAGTAACCTGTGCTGCTGCAACATTGTACACCATTACCACAGAAGTGGTGACACCTGGCAAGTAAAGTCACAACTCCAACGTTGGGTTGCTTCCCGCTTAGTCCATTTGTTTACGTTGTAAGACCAACAAATTTGAGTGAAGGTCTGCATCGTAAAAACACAATTTTAGCTTTGAAATTGCAATTGGTTGATTTATAATGGCATGTTTGAAAGCTTTTTGGCCTTTTGAAGGCATATGTTCCTTGTTTTCTTTGATCGTGACCGGACGTCACATTTGAAACACGATGGTGGAAATCACTTCAGTCGGTAACAGGTGAGCTAAGGCTTTGCCCTCCTTGTGGTGAATTTCTGTCATATCAACACAAAAAGCTACCAGGATTTGTTTACGGAGTAAGCATGCCACATCATATCACCTTTCTGTCCAATAGAAATTATTTGAGTATTGGATTTGATGCTCCTATTCCAAGTCACGATGCGTTGTCTGCATTCATGCAAAGTACTACGGCACTCGATCGTGTCATCGACTGATGGAACAAAATATGTGCTATAATAGGTAACAAATGAGAGATTATGAGGCATATATTCTACACGATACACGATAGACATAAATGTTTCTTATCATAGAGGCTGGATGTTGTACACTAAATACCATGTATAAATAAGGTAGTTGTGCTTGCCTCTTGTCATGGTTGGCATTGAAATGTACGGTTCCAAGCCCATTGGTGTCAACCTCACTTCACTTTTTATGTGGTCATAACGACATTTTATGTGGTTCGGACGACTTTTTATCTGGTCATAACGACTTTATCTGGTTCGGACAACATTTTATTTGGTCAAAACGGTCTTTTATCTGGTTCGGACGATTTTTCATGTGGTCATAATGACATTTTATGTGGTCATAACGACATTTTATCTGGTTCGGTCCACTTTTTATCTGGTCATAGCGACATTTTATCTGGTTTAGACACATTTTAATTGATCATAAAGACATTTTATCAGGTTCGGACACTTTATGCGGTTATAACGACTTTTTATGTGGTTATAACAACATTTTATCTGGTTCGGACGACATTTTATCTGGTGATAAAGACATTTCACGTGGTCATAACGTCATTTTAGGTGGTTCGGACGACATTTCCTGTGGTCATAACGACATTTTATCTGGTACGGACGACCTTAAATCTGGTCATAACGACATTTTATCTGGTTTGGACGACATTTTATGTGGTCATAACGACATTTTATCAGGTTAGGATGACATTTTACATGGCCATAACGATATTTTGTATACTCGTAACGGTATTTTGTCTGGTTCGGACGACATCTTTTGTCTGGTCATAACGACATTTTATGTGGTTCGGACGGCATTTCATGTGGTCGTAATGATATTTTATCTGGTTCGGACGACTTTTGATATCAACTAAATTGGCGTATAACAGAGTTTTACACTTAATTTACAATGCATAGGAAATCTAATACATTTTGACAACCATGTATCAGCATAATGGCAGATATCACGGTTCCTTTTTCACAAGTGCCAGAATAAATTTTTAAATTCAAATGACAATTTTGTACTGTTGAGAGTTACTTGACAGTTATACGCCCGGACCCGCGCACTGATCACCTGGGGTTCGAGTGGACACTAGGAAACTATATCATGTTAAATATATATGCAGAAGAAGTCCTAGAACAGGTGTAGGCCTTCCCCTTACGGGCGAGGCTTGCTGGTGTCTTGACCTGAACGTTTCAACGTACATTCTAAGTTGTTTACAAAACATCTTACATTCTAATTACACGTAATTGGCAAAATTTCTCCTAATTTGCATACTTTTGAACCTCTAAGCGTTTAAAACAGGAGCATAATCTAAGGTTTAGGACCACATCTCGAGTTTCAGTAATTTATACGAACCAGATGTCTTTGTGAAAGGTGTAATTGGTAATATCAGATTCCACTCCCTCCGAATGTAATCATGCACTCGTACAAATTGCTTGTCGAATTATAAAATTTTTAATCATTTGTGTACAAGATGGGCCCATTTCATCCGGAGTGGCATCAAACTCAGCTTTTTTTCCTGCACCCAATGGTGGTTTCAATATCTATCATCTAATATACAGCTTAACGTGTTTTTATTTTATATATTCCCGCAATGCAGTTAAAAGGCAATGAGTCCCATACCATTCCAGCTTTGCCTGTTGCTGGCGCTTATCGGTCATTGGAAGGTCGAGTGGCTGCAGCATTTGAAGTTATTCGATTTCCATCTTTTCTTGAATGTTTACTTTGCAACATTTGTTTATAACTCGAAACTTCAAAATTTTTCTAGTTATTTCAAATTTCAAATTAAAAAAAACCCAGTTTAAAAAAAACTGGTGGTCCTCCTTAGCTTCCGTAAAAGAGCGTTTTTTCACATATTAGTATTTCAGTGTTTTTATGTATTTAATGGATGCTGAGGGGCCATGTCGAATGTATATGTCTAGCTTTTTTTTACCTTTATGTGACTGATTTCATACAACCGACAGGCCATCGGCATGTGTCAAAAGGCTTAAAAATGTATGTTGGCTCACGCTTTCACATTCATGTCAAACCTAGGCACAGATTAGGTTATTTTTTTATTTGGTCTGATGCAAATATATCATGAGAGTACATGTTAGGTGCAAGTATATGTCCTTTTGTTTTTTTACGCAAAACGCTAGCATCAGTTATGCTTGATAAGAATATGTCATTTTGGTAGGTGCAAAATTTATATTGATAACGTTACATTTGAGGTTTTTTGCATAGCTAAATGGCTGTTTCTGCGTATAGTTTGTATCATTTCTTTTATTTTCATATTTGTTCACTATATTGAATGATGCTGATTTCATGGGTACTATTTTTTAAGAAATAAAAGTGGTTGATTGTTTACAGCCAAATAGCGATCCACCTAGCCTGCAAAGCAGACCCAAGCTGCGTATTTTGTCTACTCCGCTGGGTGTAGTAACAAGGAACTTGGTCTGCTTTGCAGGCAACGATCCACCGGAATGGACCATTACTACCCTCCTTTTCTGTTTCCTTGTGGTTAAATAGCTAGCATATTGGTATACCACTGTTGCTGCTGTGGAAAGGATATGTCCTTTCATATGTTATTATATGCTTCCTTATCATTTCACGCACGACAATTTGTTAACATATTGTGAAATTCAAGTCACATGTTACTTGGGGGAGAATTGAGGGTGGAAGCTAAAAACCTTTGTGAAATTTGCTTTGAATAGCCTGGGAATGGTATCGAAAACAAAAACAGTCCAGACCAACGTCATCGTAACTCCATGTTCAGGCATTCATGTATGTGTGGAACCACCTTGCCTGATATACAGCAAGATGATCGTTATTTATCTTACTGTGTAAGTCAGTACACTGACATTACATTCAGTCAATATTTTACGTTTCGTGTACCTTTAACCATGTTTTATCTTTGATTCGTAAGACGCATCAGTTTGCAATCTATCAAAACAAAAATTCAAAAGATAAAAAGTCGTTCGAGCCAGATAAAATGTGGTTAAAACCATATAAAAATGTCGTTATGACCAGATTAAAAAGTCGTCCCAACCAGATAAATGTCGTTATGATCACATAAAATGTCACTACAACCACATAAAATGTTGTTATGATCACATAAAATGTCATAACCAGATAAAATGTCGTTCTGAACACATGAAGTGTCATCCGAACCAGATAAAATGTCGTTATGACCACATAAAATGTCGTCCGAACCAGATAAAATGTCTTTATGACCAGATAAAAGGTCGTCCGAACCAGATGAAATGTCGTTTTGACCACATGAAAAGTGAAGTGAGGTTGACACCAATGGGCTTCCGTAGAAATGTATGTGGATGTTAGCACATTTTATTATCAACGACTAAATACAATAATGACACATAGACAGCCTAAATTCATTAATGTCTAAGGAAAGACAACCGATATAGGTAAGACAAGTATTCTTCTAATCGAGTTCATCACGCACGTCCCATAGCAATATGCAGACCTATTTCGCAGGTAAGGCTAACGCGGACCCATTGAGGTGAGCTCCGTATGAACTCGTTACTGTCGCCATCGCGATATTCCTACGCATGGCGAGAGAGTTACTACAGATTGCGAGATGTCCTTGCTAACAATGTACGTCCCTTGGGTGCAAGGGCACATATGCTACAAGTAGTTTTAGCTTCAGTCTACTTGAAATTTATGAAATAATTTCAGTGCATACATTTCAATGTATCTTAATACCTCAATGAAAATTTCTATCCAAGTAAATAAAGATTCAAATGTACATGTTGTTGAATAATAAAACAAAATATAAGAAAGGTGCTTCAGTGCTATATAAACCAGCGTTTTGGGTGTCGGTCTCAAATAATACAAGTAATGCACGCTGTTCGGAGGAATCAAAGTAATGGAACTTTTTGTCATCAGAATTTATGGTCAATTGTGAGACACCAAGTTCACAAATTTACAAGGTCAAATTTATTTTGTCTTCCAGTTTGTCTGTAGATTAACACAACTACTGACCTGCTTGTCATTTAATTCTTGTGAAAACCACTTCGCTGTGACCGTAGGTTCCTATTTATAGGCAGAAACTGCCCGAAGAAAATGGATTCTGTTGGTCAATATGTATCCATATTCATGGAAGTTAAAACTGTCTGTTGTTGGGCTTCAGATGACTAAGTACTGTGTACGGGTGCCAACGCGTGCAATCTTGAGAAGTGAACCAGGGAGCATGCATTGAATCTTCACAATTATGACCAACCAGCAACCCAGTCACTTGGAATACTGCCAACTAATCAGCGTGTTGACTGTGACACATCATTCATTCAACACAGGTCATTTTTTTTCTGTTGTTTTGCATTTTCAGAATGCAATACAGGGGAGGGGTGTGATTGCCGGTGGGGTGGTGATATTGAATTGTCTTCTGTTGCTCTGCATCAACCACGTAATGTTTCACATGCATACCTCAACCTCATTAATCCGGTAAGTACTACTCCCAAAGGTATATTACAAATGAGGTGACATTTGGAATGAAATAAAAATAACACAATGAAACTGATTGATCTGGATATTATGCCCCATATGGCTGATGTGGCGGCATATGTAACTTAGCCCCGTTTATATGCAGAAAGTTTAGAGCATGCGTACGTCTTGATAATGAAATCTATGTATCTGTGTCGTGACCTTGAGACAGGTAGCAATACGCGTTTACACGCATCCAGTGTTCAGAGAATAGCTTTATGGTGCGAGGGAGAAATATACTTCCCATTGATGACTGTGCGTATGTATACGGGGGCAGGCGAGGGAGTCATGTTGTAGTTAATTTAGTGTCAGCGAACCTCAGAACTCTCAAACTTTTTATCCTATGAACGGATATTAACGTAAAGCTGAAACTGTTCCAGCGAAATGTAGTGTGGCTGTTAAATATGAGGCAGAAAGCAAAGGACACGCGGGGAAGGAAGAAAAAGGCATTTAATACCATGAAAAAAACCCCAAAACATGCCGATTGCTACCAATGGCATAGCTATAGTATACGCCCCTGTTACTACCGAAGTACATATAGCGATGGGAGCGGTACTGCAGTTATTACACAGGTACATGTGGCTACACCAAACAGCGCAACAGAAATGGAGCATCTGTGATTTTCAGGTGCTTTATTTCATATCTCCGGCATCAGGTCCTGCATGTGCAATGCACACTGACGCTAACAACGGCGTTAATATCGTTCAGTGCTGTATGTTGAAGCTTTGGTAAGACTTTCATACGAGGCGAATTTAGTCGAGAGCTCAGGGCCAAAACATAAAGAATAATTAAACCGGGAAGCATGATGAAAAAGTACTAATTGGTGAATTGGTAACTGACCAGTCCTCGATTTCCGACCCTGTATACCTGTACGTGTCCGGTGCGACTACGAAGGAATCCTAATGAACGTCCACCTCGCATATTGAAGTATGCTGTTGACACTGGCAGCATTTAAAGAGGTTAACTGCCGTATCCTGGCAAACTAGACCGCAGTGCTTGGCTGTTCAATTTACCTTGAAACCTCCTGCTGTTTAATTACAAAATTGGCCACTGAAGGTGGCAGAGCACGGGACTGGCCACATTGCTTTTTAAAAGTAACAACGCAACTGCAACAGTCAATAGTAATATGAGAAAAGACAAGATAATCCGTAGCAAGGACAATAATTGTGAAACAATTTCAAAAGTCATAATTTGAGTAATTCTTAATTTATGGAAAAATTACATGTTCACTACTGTCCTTATAGAAACCATGGTACTATGTTCTCTTAAATGTATGGTTTGAATTTTGAAAATTTTGTTAAGTATCACGAAATGACAGCAGCACCACCTTGTAAATAGATGTATGCCCACTTTCTTCCTTTGTTTAAACTCAGCTGACTGACAAGTTAGGAGAACCAAAAAGTGATAGACCTGCCATGTCTCTTTTTATCTTTGGCACAAATGACATTATTTGGATTTATGGTGGTAAGGCCTTTATGTTATGAAAAAAAAAGTCTGTAGTTAATTAGGTGTGTTTCGAAGATTGAGAGGACCGGTTTGAAACCACCAGTCGCCATTTATGGGTGACAGCCTGTCTCAAGTCAGGAGTTAAATTTGTTTTTTAATATTGGTATTAAAAATTGAATTTTGATGCTTTGGTAACTCTTGAACATCTTTGCTTTCGTTGTCAGGTTGAAATTTATGAATATGAGTAACGTTTATTTGAACTTTTTGGAGGAGAAGGTGCTAAAACCATTGAATATCACAATGGCATCTGTTGATACCATTACTTTGTAGAGGTGTCCGGAGGAAACCGTATGCAATTTCAAACCAATTGGCTAAGTGGTTTCAAAGACGATTTTGGGGAACTTTCCCTGAATATCAAAAAATCAATTGTTACCATTTTTATCGAAATCAGTTACTGGTCATATATACTCCCATTCCCCGAGTTGTTACTTCCTTATCCAATGAGCTCTTGCTGCCATTCTGCTGCATAATATAAATTCTTTTGAAAATAGGCTTTAGGCTTTAAGGTCATGTGGGATAGCTGAAGAAATGTAAAAGTAAGTAACGCACTCTGCGGAACCGACGGAACAACTGCCACACAGGTTGTCTACTGCTGATGAAAATGGATACACCACATCATAGTCTGAAGTAGTGACTGGTTTTGCTGTAGAATGTGGTCAGATTTGAGTCGAGCAGCTACTTGTGAGGTTAATCAAAACATCTGGTGGATTTGCAAGAGTTCGTGGCGTTAGCGAGAGAGTTTTTGCATACTGAGTACTCAGTTTACCACAATGCATGCAAATATATCATTCCTAGAAAAATTGTCTGGGGTTTTCTGCGCTGCTTCTGAACAGCAAGTGGAAGGGTGTGATTCACGACAAATTAGAGGCAGCAGGTACTTCGAGCATTTCCTCGCGTGAATAAAACACACAATCATCCTCTGAAGAGAATATAAAGTACCTTGTCTCTTTGCTGACCATACTCGGGGCAAATGATATAAACTATGATAGTACTGTTGATGTAAGCAAATCAACAGCACCAAATTCGGCAGCGAAAAACTATGACGAAGTCCTAGTCATACGCAAAGGCAAATTAGCAGAATAATTTCTTCCATGAATATTACAGTCACAGTGTGCAAAGTGGAGGTAACATTCAATCTCTCAACAATAAGGGAGAGCAAGAACAGAAGTTTCCACTGCTCTCCTGTGGAGGGCATTTCAGTCCTTCAGGGCTAGAGTTGTGTATTCCCATTACTTTTCACGGTAATTCACGGCTTTATAACTTTCAAACCACTAGTTGCAGAAACAGCAAAATTGGTGTGTTAAAATTATGTACATAGCTCAAATATTTACATAAATTTTATTATTGCATCTTTAAAAATAGTCTTTTAATTTGAGGTTCCTTTAACATGTAATCAAATGGGAATACATATTTCTAGCCTTGATGGATTCTATGAACTAGATTGTGTATTCAGCTGAATACACAGATAATTGGTAATTGTGTCCTCTCCTATTGCTTGATTAAATTGAATCCATTTTGAAGTGCGAATCCAACTATTCAGAATACATGAAATGTAAGTCTGTCGCACAGCCTCGTACGTCCTCTAAAGAAGTCTCCATAAGAAAGACTGCGAAATATGTCTTAGCAACTATTTTGGAAAACCAAGACTTTGATAAAAATGCCAATGTCACTGAAGGCTTTTTTTGTAATTGATGACGGTCACCTGGTACATTCTGTATTATGACCACGTCTGGCTACCATCAGATGGAAGAAATAGCTAAAACTAATGCAATACATGTTGTACGCCACGCCCAATCTGTTGCACCAGTTGTTTTTAAAAGTTATTAGAGATCTGCTAGAGCAAAATGAGAGGATCAAACGCCCAAATCTCCAAGAGGGTGCTCAGCAGCAAAACAACGTTTGACAATACTATGTACAAGCAAATCTAAAGCTGCAGTTTTTGTGATCAACTATTTCAAATCATGCTTTGTTGAAGCTTTGTTTTATTCTGTGAAAAAAGAGCAAGTTAAACAGCATTGAAGACTGAGGCTGATGCATATTCCATGATAATTTTACACAGTCCTGGAACTTATCTGTTTAGTTGGAATTGGTACTGATCTACTGGACATATTGGTAACTCGAACTCAGCCTTCCTCAAAAGGGTTCAAGCTTTATATAAGCACTGCAAAGAAAAGACGAAAAGGCTTGATGTAAATAGGACCAATAAATCTCTGAGCAGCACTCTTTCCTATTTTTGCATGAACTGAAAGGCTGTGAAAGGACGTCATATCTTTCTGGGCAGGTAAAGTAATTAAGCTGCCCAAGACCGTTGAGGGCGTTGCAGAATCTCTTTCTTGAACAGATCAGAAGTAAGTCATGATGAACTCTTGTAAATGACGCTAAAATTTCATACCACATTGGGGTTGCGGGACTTTAGGGTGTACTTTGAGCTCCAGTATTGGAGGAAGACAGGTAGTCTGGTGTCAAAAATCCAAGAGAATAATATTGTGTAAAACAGACGAATGTAAGCCTATATTATAAAAAATGGATAACTATATTCAAGAATTATTATGATAAACGCAGAAAACATCTGGGCGTGACCCCTCCCCCCCCCAAAAAAAAAATCATACTCTCTACACTCCATAGCCAGATTTGCAGCCTTAAATTCCCAGACACGCTTTTTGTGATGTCAACTGCTTGCCTTTGCGTCGTACTTGGTAAATACAACTCACTCGAATTGAAAAAATATATGAATGTGAAATAATAACGAATACATGACAGATAATGTATCAGAAAGTTCTTGCTTATAGTGGCAAGACGCAGAGAACTTATATGAAGTAGTATATGCATATATCCACCAATGTACAGAAAAATGGCAAAATTTCAATTAAAACTTAACTTGAGAAAATGATTCGATATATGTTCATCTACCTTCTAAAAGAGGAGACAACAAAAATGCCTGACAACTTACAAGTTTAAGTACAGATTGACTGTATTAAAGTTGAACTTACCCAAAGGTGTCGTAAGTCAACTTGACTACAAGTGTGCTCTGAGAAACGAACGGATCAAACTAAATCAATATTATGATTGAGCCTTAAATTCCAAATACATCAATTTATAAGATATTTTGTTGACGTTTTGACTTGATTAGACCTGCGATGCGGACACGTGATGGCCTCATACTGCTGCATGGTGTTCTGAAAATTCTTATTTTCTCTTAATATTGCTCACCCAATTGACATAGGTTACATCAGGTGTGCATATTTTCTAAATTTCTAGTCGTTTTATTCAATGAGCGATACATCTACTTCCCTGCTGAGCAACTTTTGAAGTTGTGTCATAACTGCCAAGATAGTGAATATGGATCCTTGATTGAAATTGTTTCATGAAGATCGGGTAGCCCATTTGGTCAGGTGGGACTGGGAGTCTGATACATACACATGTAGGAAAAGCACTTTGTCTAATGTGTGTCTAGGGACACATCTATTATTCATGATGTTGTTTGACAGTACCATTGTGATTCATAATAGCTTTACGAAGTTAAATATATCGAGGGCCGTCCAGCTGTCCTTCAGAAGTATGCGTTACGTAAGATGCCTTTCGCTGGAAAGATTGTATCGGTTATCTGTTATGTAGGAGGCATTACAGGTAGTGCATACAAGTTGATCAGTTTATGCAGATTGAATAAATATTCCACCGGCTATTAACGACTACCTTGTCATCAAAAATGTCGTATACTGTTTCCAGATATAGTAACAAATGACAGTGGTATCAATATAGAAACGCGACTTGATAATTAGAACATACCATTCACATTACAGGTGTCAGATAACCAAAGAAGCTGGCATACATTTGTGTGTAAATGGGAAACTCCTCTGAAGTAATTTGTTTTATATTATCCGTTTGTATCTTCAAACAAGCTTCACTGACTAGATCATATGCGCAAGCAGCTAACCCTATGCGGTACACTGGGGTACAGTTGTGAAAAGAGTCCGAAATGAATCAACAGACTGATAACCTATTTGCAGAACTGGCTTCACTGTGCTTTGCACCTGTCAGAAGGTAACACTACTACTACTACTACTACTACTACTACTACTACTACTACTACTACTACTACTACTACTACTACTACTACTACTACTACTACTACTACTACTACTACTACTACAACTACTACTACTACTACAACTACTACTACTACTGCAACACCTTTCTCATTAAGGACACACCAACAAATTTTACCGTCTGGTGTTTGGAAAAGGTAATTTTCACATATTTTAGGCCATGGGAATAACAGTGCAGCACAAAATATGCTGGAACCAACGAATATCACCTGTTAAATCTATACAACAATCGAGACAGTCAGACCATCTTAATGTTATCGTTCTTATCTATTATTCATAAAGGTAGCAAGCAATATCGACAATGGGCAAAGTGGGGACGGTGAAGAATGCAAGTGCATCTCTTGTGGTGGTTACATCATCGTTTGCTTCATTTTACACAAAGGTACTGCATCTAATGATTGATGACATAAAGAGTAATGAAATGGTCCCGCTTTCTTGATAATAATTCACTCCTTTGCACCTCCGGGCTGCATTGGATACAGTAAGTGCTAGCCTTTAAATGGACATTCTTGACAGATTAATACATATATAAACAGTTACTTTTGTAAATTGCCGATGCCACTCTGGAGTCGCCACTTGAATAATATATTACCATACTTGAGCATTCATGTTATGCCAGTAAGTAGTCGCACCTGCAGGGGCTATGCAAGACATTCCCAGGCAGCTGCAAATGTTGTCACTTGCGATGGCACACCGACACAGACAACCGGTGCCCCATATCTCTGCTACTTGGATATGAACCCTAAATGCAACGCGGTAAGAACGTGCAGCCTCCGCCACAAAACACATTAAGTAATGGTGTAATGGTGTATACACTTCATGCTCATCCCATGATATGCAGAAAACATCTGGTTGTGGTTAAAATAAGCCATCGGTCGTTGTAGCATGTAATTTCACTGTACACATAGTCAGGTACAAGTCTTAAGGTTTACAGGCGCTTTCATCTACCATTCAGAAGTATGAAAAGAGTGACTTTGGAGATCTTTATTAACCTTCAAATATATAAAAAAAAAATGGTTTGCAACACGGCATGACCCAGTGAGGAATAGCGTGTACTGATTTTGTTGTGTGGGCTGAGTATGAGCAAGCAGGATATATTTAGGGTGAAAACACTCATGGGATCAGTGTACTAAAACAGCCCGCTTCTATCAACGTTAATTGTTCTTTCTTTAGAAGTTGAAAGTGCTAATGATAAACTCGATTATCCCTACGTTTGATGATATTTGTTTCTGCGACAGAACCGCAGATATTTCAGGATCGTGGTATTTTTGAAGATTTATAAATACGGGTCAGTACATTAGACCACATTAATACCAACTGATTAAGAGTGTTGTTTTTGTCTATTTGGTTCTGGGTTATATATATATATATATATATATATATATATATATATATATATATATATATATATATATATATATATATATATATATATATATATATATATATATCGACAAAGAGAGCATGTAATTTGGGGGATGGGGCCGGGGGTGATATTTTCAGATCCCAGGTACTATTTGCCGGAAAGTATATAATTTGTAAAAAAATGTAAGAAAGAACTTTCGAAGTAAACAGGATATCTCGGAAAGCAGACATGTGAGAAGCGACTTCGTTGTGAACAGTTTTGAAAATTTTGACTGCACGGCAGTTCCTTTTAGTGTATTTTGTAACGAGAAAGAAGTGTGCAATTACAGATAAGAAGATAAATTTGAACCTAAACACCAAACTGAAGGGAATCTCATCTTTCTAGGGAATCCAAGGTGTTCTGGTCCAATGGTTTTTTGCATTAGACTTATCTCGTTTGAGAAAAGCTCATTTTATACATCGTCGTACTGTAATGGATGGCAGTGAAACGGGTTTCAACAATTATTCATAACTGCTTGTATTTCTTAAATTTTCTATTACCTGTACCGAGAAGAGCAGTTGGTCCTGACGACACCACACTTTTTAATGTTACTTGGTGGTAGCAAATATCAGCGAATTTGGTATATAAAGGAACTGTTTTGATGCCGTTCATAACGAGCACAAAACCCTTGCTTAAATCTGATTTACCATGAACATTTCATGCTAAGTGGACAATAGCAGAAGCTACAAAGATAATGTGTGGTTTCCCCAAGTCTCAGTATAAATTGGATAGCCAGCCACTTGAAATTCCTTATTTCCAGGTCCTTTGTTCACCCACTGTTAGAGTACGGAAAAAAATAAAAGTAGGCAACTAGTAGTAGCTTGAGTGGTCATAGTGGCATGCAGAAAAAATGAGGCTGACATTGTCTAACTAGGAGCAGCTGGAGTGCTCACAGGGCCACGCAATTGCACAAATCCATGTGACATATATGAAAACAATGAATAAAAACACAACCAATTAAAAAGTATCAAATCACAAATGATAATGAATATCTTGAGACGTGCTTGCCAGACAGTCCCAAGCCAAATCAGATATGGTGTTCGATCCAAATATAAATTTATACAATCACGTTAAAGCCCGTACAAGCCTGTATATAGCGATTAGTTTGTCTCGTCAGCAAGGGCGTTGGAACAATTTGCTCGTACAAACGACGGAAGGTAAATTGCAGTAAGAATTAAAATTCAACTGAACTAGAAAGGCGAAAATTCAAATAAACTCTCAATGATGGTGAATGGAAGATAACCGATAAAATAGCCAAATATCGAATGGGTTCCAGCGACTTAAATGCTGTTTAATACAGGATAATGTGCGGTTGAAACACAGACTCGTGTCTGTGACCGAAGACAGAAAAATATGTTCCGTTTTTTTTTTTTGAACGGCAGACGTTTTCAGGGCTATAAATACCCTAAAAAATGAAACCTTTCCTTACGCTTTCCTAACATACAGAACTTTGTTATATATGGACAAACAAATTCAAGACCCATAATGCCATAATTGTCTGCATTAAAGCCAAAATTTGGTTCCCCTGAATGGCCTACCAATCTTTATAATCATATAGTACAGAAAAACATGATCCATATTCATTAATTCCAAACCCAACAATGACAGCAAAGAGATTCCAGACTTGCTAAAGCATCAACATTTCTCTTCCAATACCAAAGTGAAGAAACAAATTTCACTCCTGACTTGAGACAGGCAGTCACCCATAAAAGGCAACTGGTGGTTTTAAACCGGTCCTCTCAACCTTAGAAATATTCATCATTAACTGCAGACACTAGTTCTTTTCCAAATTGTATAGGCCTATAAACGACATACAATCATTTGCGTGGTTGTCCAGTCATAGTGACATCACATTTCTATACATGTCCTTGTAACATCTAATGTTCTGTTGTGTTTGTATGCACACGACTTTTCATCACAGGACTGTACTTCATACTATACCATATGTATTATGGTATGGTACTGTTTGCTCGCACTTTCGGTAAAATTTTGTTCCTGAGAAAGGATAGTGGGGTTGGTGTGGGCCCCACCTGCTCCAAATCGACTTTGAAATGCTTAAACAATCATCAGCTAATCAATGTTGAAAAGCTTGAAGGAAAATGCTTGAGGAAATGTGTTTATACAGATTTTCGGCGTTTATTGGAGCCAAAAATGACAAAACGTGGTTCAAGTCAGATCAGAATAGGTGTTACCGATGGTATATTAATAACAGTCATATCCAGTTCACAAGCCTGCTATATTTGATTCTGCAAACGAAGTATAACTTCAAATAGGCATGCATTCAAGCACTGTAATAAATTTTAAAATGCATCAAGTATAATACCATCATTGGCAATTACCTTTGAAATATCCTAGATGTAGAGGGTATATCATTTTAAAATTGCAACCCTTTTAGTGGCTATCCTGATATGTCGCTAGGCCAAAAATTGATTACCATTACGACTCGGGATGGCAATGATCGAATATGCGATAGACCCTTGTGGGAGTATCAGTAAACATTTGTTTACATCGAATCTAATTTTGAAACTCTTGGTTGGGGAGACATAGAGTAGAAGAACCCTATTTTAACTAAGTACAAAATACTCTAAGAAACTTTAAGTGCACATATATTTTTATACAAATCCTTGAAATAAACCATGCCCCTGGATGGTCAAACAGCAGCGTAATCGGATGGTTAATTCAAAAGGAAAATGCTCACACTTAAGTTCTACAAAAAGCCTTGCATCCTGACTCGCTACGTCTTTGGTGATCGGTTTCATAATGACATTATTTCACATGGCGGGGTGGACATTGCATCGTTATTACAATTATTCATGTACCGCATTGGCATGTTTACACACAGTACGGGTAAAAGGCTCCGAAACATGTTGAGTAGTTACCCGCTGAAGACCCTTCAATTTATTTGGGCTGATACAGCCTATGTCAAAATTTTACAGAGGAACGTGTGCAATATAGACAATAGTAATTCCATATGTATACAGGTTAGACAGGGACAGGTTAGCTTATGGAGAGTAAAGAGTTCGAACTGCGGAATAGGATATTGACTACTAGGAAGTGGTTCTGGGCAAAAAGACACAAATACAACACACACACACACAGACAAAAATCTCATAACACCTATTTAATTAATTAATAATATATAGAAGGAAACTAATACGACATGTTAAATGCACTAGCGCCAACAGCCTTGGAGATACCCACATAGTAATGTGAACTGAGCCTGCCAATTTTGTATATTCAGCATTCATCGCAACGATCAACCACTTTCATTAAAATGCTGCATCTAGTTTTTAACTGGCGAACTGCTGCACATGTTTGTTGAAATTATTGGCCTTTTTGTGTTTATGCTACCTGAAATGCGTGAGTCAGATGGGTCTGGTGAAGATTGATGCGCAAGGGAAAATTTGCCAGCGTCTCAAGGTAGCACATGAAAAATAATAAAAAGGCACTAACCTCCTTGTAACTTTTCCTAAAATGCATAGAATATTATTGTGTAAAAAAATCCGTGATTAACAACAACAGTTGTATCGTAAGGAACCAAAAGGTTGTACCGCATGCTACGCTAAAATTCATTACTTACCCAAAATACTCGGTCAGCAACGTAGTTCTATCATGCACATCTGTAGTCGTGCGTCTGACTGAATTATCAACTTACAATTATAACATTCAATAAGTGCTTATCAAACCCTTATCTGTTATTATGTCCATTTTGTATCAAGGGAGTTGTAAATGACTTTCAGTCATTAGGCACAAGCTGTTGAAGTAATGGCCATGGTTTCCGGTATTGCTAGGAAGAACCACCATTGCCTTTCATATGTGGCCCCAGAAAGGACTGCGATTTTCACTTTACTTTCCTTACCCTGTCAAGCAATGTCCCAACATGGTATCAGTACATTTTTATTGCTTTTTCACAATCTGTATTGTGCATATACATGTGTGTTCCCTAAAACAGTGCAGCTTGGTTAACGTCTCATAATAATGCAGCTGACCATTTCAAAAGATGATTCAAATTTTGTTAGTTGGGGGCTGTCATTAACCTGCTAATGTGTGGTAATGACTTTAGTATTTCGAAGGTGATGGAATCGATTTAAAGCGTCTTGACCTTTATAGGCTGACACCTGTTTGAAGTCAACACTGTATAAGATTGCGTCATGTGCTATCATGCCAGTCATGTGTGTCATTATAAATGGTATTGAGGAAGCGTTTAGTGGGAACTTTTGGAGTGTGTCCCTGCAAAAGTTGTCACCTTCTGAAATGCAATCTCCTGCATAATAAATGAATCACTTTACACAATTATAACATCAGCATGATCTCACGTTTCGAAATGATCATGGGTTGCTTCTGTCAATGATGGTAGAAAGTGAGGGACCAACAACTAACCTTCATACACCCAATTCAAACTTGCCAGCCATATTTGACACACTACTGACCTCTGGTTACAGAAGCCAGAATGAGGCTGTGGAGGACACCGATTCAAGTCCCCATTCTCTTCCATGTTAGATTTGCTGACTTTGCTAGCTTATATTTATTATTAAAACACTTTGTACTATTCTGTTAGAAAAACCTTAGATCTACAACAGAAAGGGAAAATCGTCAGTGTTTTGACTTTTCCTAATTGCTGCTGATATACATCTCACTACACTTTTAATACCTTGTACAGTTAGACCTAAAGCCAGAATATTTGAGTTGACTCTCTATACATTCTAGGAATTTTCAGCAGCAACAGTTACATAAAATGTGGATTTTTAAGTTTACATAGTTAGCTGTCACAGGTAAATTTATTCCAAAGCTCACCTGACTTGTCAATGGAGCAAACTGATCAGTGCTGGCCTAATAATCTTGCCTGGACTTTAGAAAACCGAATAAAACGTGAGTATTGGACCATGTTGCTTTTTTATCCTTTGTTTCGATATCCCAAGTAGTACACCTTGAATGACTGGTTCTAAAATAGGAGTTCTACAGATTATGTTTTGTAATAAGGTGATATGGACCGTGTTGCCATGAAAAATGTTTTTCATATTAACACTACATCACATTGCCTTTTACAACGAAGGACCAAACACTGAAGCCTGTTATCCCCTCACTGATGTTGTCCTACAGTTGTCCTGACAGGATAACACAATGGGTGTGTTAAAAATGTTATGAAATAATAGGTATGAGCTAGAAAAGTAATCAAGTGTAAGGTGTAAGTGAATCGGGATCTGATGTGGTCTCCACCCCAGTCTCATTCTGGTTTCTATCACCAGAGGGTTGTAGTTTTCCAAATATGGCAGGGACCTTTGAATTTTTTGTGTAGGGTGTATTTGTACACCTAATGATCAACGTGCTTGGGTTACATCCCAATTAATCTAGAACTAAAGTGGTTTATCCGGGTAAAATTGCGTGAAAAGGGTTCTCAAAGGTCTTGCACTGTTTTGGGTACCCTTGTGAGGAGGTGTCAAATTTGAAAGTAAAACAAATGCCATTGAAGAAGACACAAGAATTTGACAAAATGCAAAGTGATGTTCTTAATTACTATGCTAACTGTTGCATGCATGTATGCATAGACTTCTTTCCTCCTAAGTGACGTACACAGCTTGTGCAGACAATACTATGCAGGGTATGTGTATGTTTATATGATGCAACGAAATACAGGACAAATAGCCATTTAAAGAATCGAAATCAGTTTTGTTCGATTTAATTATCGGTTTGTTTCATTGCAATTCACTTGTCATATGAGCTTCTGTTGTACACAGAACTTGCTTTCTGAATAGTAATACGTGATTTGCCAATTTCAGCTTATCCATATACATGTTTAAACGACAAAATGTTGCAACATTTACCTTTCTTTTTTAAAGATTTCCGCTTATCACATCAAAAAGGGGAAAACAGCGAATATTTTATGTCTTTTTGTTCCTTACAACTTAATAAAAATTGTACGAAGGTGTTCATGGAAATGAAAGATATGGCTTGTTTTAAGGATATCTTTGGCAAATAGTTTGTATGAAAGCATGTTTTGAAAAAAAAGGAATACAGATTTATGTGCTGAATATATATATTTTACCTATACGTTTCATCCATAGCAATTTAGCTTCTCTCGAGTCACTTTATCGTCCATACAACTGCAAATTGGTAATATTGCAATGCAAAGAAAAAAAAAATACCGGATCTATTCAACATAGGGAAATGATTCCAGTGGCGATGCATTGACATGATGGTTCCTGGAGGTTTTTCTCATATAAAAATTCTCTCTTATATATAAGACATGATATTTCTGATAATTGCATACTTTCAAACTTGCTACAGTTCCATTGCCTGAGAGATTAAGTGATGTCCACAAGGTACACATGTGTGTCTATCTTTCAAAAACTATTTACACCTGGCATATTTGACTTCCATTGTATTATTTTTACGATGGTTAAACACTGAATCATTTTCACTAATTTCATGCGGCTCTAACCCACTATCCAGTATTTTTCAGGAATATCAAGGATATTATGACAGATAAAAACCAGGTCTTGTCACACAAAGGTCTGGTCTGAGTAGAGTTTCGATCTGCTGGACCATCATATTCCTACAGCACTTGAAATTCAAATATCGACACGAAGAGTATTATTTTATCATTACTAGATCATTATACCTCGCTTTATATACTTTCTCCACAAAAGGATATAGGTCCAAAGTTATATGCTGCATCTCGAGTGCAGACAATCATATGTGTTGTTTTTAAACCAAAGGCAGGCATCGTATACACAATGCACCTACTACTAATTATCTGTTAGATTACTGCATGTGAATATAGTTTTCATTTCGACAACTTTTGTGCCCCTGAAGGAAAGTAGGTTGCTTATTTTAATCCTGAAAGTTAATTCCAGCTCTAGCTTCGTTGACCTTTCCAGGGGAACTCGAGTTCAAAATTGGCAACACCAAAGGATATCGTAGGTAACACTTACTTAAGATATTCAGTAGAGATTTAGGCCTGGTACATTTCATTTCCACCATGTTTGAAGAGAATTCAGCATTCGGTTTAGTCAAAAATAGTAACCATGCATCAAAAATCATACACACAAACACACACACACACACACACATACACGGTTTTGTCAAAAATAGCAACCATGCACCAAAAAATCACACACACACACACACACACACACACACACACACACATCGCAGTACATGTACCATCTTTTAAACACATCCAGGTTAAGATGTCCCCAGAATAATTCCTGTTCAATTTCAAAAGAATTGACAACGCAGTTTTAAGGACTTTCATTTATTTTTATAAAAAAAGACAAAGATGAAATGAATTTAAATAAATGAATAAAATATAATAAACTTGTCTTAAAAAGTACAAATGCTACTTGAGCGTGCCACCCAAGGCACTTCCCCACCTAGTTTTAAGCGAATCCGGTTGATCGGTTTGCAGAAATGAACATGTGAATTACCGTTACAATTTTCCTTGACTTGGAGAGTAATCATGGGAATGAAGGTTTTACGCAACAAGTAACCCCCCCCCCCCTAAATCTTTGAAATTCTGAAACCCAGAGAAAAAGCCACCTAACCCTTCCACAAAGTATATTTACACCAAGTTTCAACATATTCTTGGTTCGATGTTGCTAAAGAGGCCGAAACTAGTAAAAACACACAAAAATTCAAAACAAATAAATAAAAATCTCAGTGCCAACTGTTGAACAAATGAAGGTGTAGGGATCTTTCTAATACTCGATGCGTTTTCAAAAATATTGGTCATAGATTGGCAGGAAAAGGTTTTTAATGATTCCCCCCCCCCCCCCCCGATTTATTCCACTCAGAGCAGATCAGTCAGCCGGGCTGACAGGAAAGGTCTGCGTCCGTCATGTATCGCCCGTCATCTGCAGACCTTAGCAGTTTGGAATTCTTCCCCCAAATTATCTATTATATTCTATTTAAACTAAGTATGGATCTACTTTAGGTGTTCAGTTGTCATTTCGAAAATGATTACCCTTCAACCGTGTGAATTAAGACTTTGATAATTGAAAGAGTGGAGGCGCTCCAAAAAGGTCCTGCTTTACAGTGCACTTGGATGACATTGATGTCATATTTTGAAGGTCACCAAACACAACAGTTACTCTACTGTTCTCTTGATATCGGGTAACTATTTCAGCTACAACTCTAATGTTGTGCGTGGTAAATGTCCTATAGAAGGGCCAAGTAACATCCCCATGGTTCATGCTGACCTGGTTACCAACGTCATTTAAGTAGTGCATTTAGTGTATTGAATCGTATGTTGACCTACTGTTATAAATGGGCACTTGAGCTTTTTCCCTATATATGTATACACATGACGGTAGGCGTTAAAAAGGTGACCTTGATCTAATACCTAGGGTCAGACGACCACTGTGGTATGTGCACCCAAAGTCATCTGGGTCAATGACTGTTACAGTCCTCAAGTTTGTTTACTTGCACACACCAAACAGAGAACGTAGGTTTTTTTTTATCGTGCACCGTGTTCTTCGCTAAGATGAAAGTAGAAAGGACATTTGATTTGGTGCTACAAGTCTTAAGACTACCGGACAAGCTTCCATCTTAACTATTAGAAGATTATATTACTGTTCTGAGTCAACTGCATTCCACGGCGCACCCCATAGATTCACGCCAGGGGCCAGGACGCATCGAGAAAAGGTGCCAACTATAAGCACGTCCCCCCAGTACGTCTTTCCTGAAAATTTCATCAAAGTTATTTTGAGAAGGACAACGTATTGTGAAATGGATACAGCAGGCAACCATTGTAATTACAAGTCGGACTGCAAGCAGGAAAGTGATAGAGGGTCTAGTGACTGTCATGCTGCTTGATGAAAGCGATTCTATTTGAGCTTCAGTCGTTTACCCACTGAATGAATGGACAAATAAATGAATGAATGAATGAAAGAATGAACAAACAAACAAACCAGCAAATAGATAAATAAATAAATAAATAAATAAAAAAATAAATTAATTAATTAATAAATAAACAAATGAATAAAAAAATAAAAAAATATTAAAGATATAATTATGAAAACTGCATTTTATCATTGTTAAATGTGTATACTATATGTCATTTTACTGTTGTTTCATTTACCATATGCCCAAGTTTGATAACTTAAGAACTTTCATTTGTTCATCTAAATATAGCATACTTATTATTTGCAGCATTCCTTTCAAACACATAATTACTGATTCACTGAACATTCAGTCCCTGTTTAAATTGAAATTGGTGCATAACATGATTCCCAAGGAATGCAAAATAAAAGATCCCCCCATTTTTTCCTATAAAAATGGCAAAAACATTAGACAAAGTATCATAAATTACAAGATATTTCTGGCTTCAAGTACTCTTGATGAAATCGCAGCGAATCAAAATTGTGACGGTATGTTCAATAGTTAATATTCTAATTTTGTTGAAGCATACCACAAACACGTATTTACAGGTGATTTGGATATAATACAAAATTAAACTTTAAAAGAAGAGATGAATAAAGGTACAAAATTTCGGATTTGTCCCAAGTAGAACATAGACAGTATTTTTCAGGATACGTGTGATGCATTTGATTCCTACTGTATGAAAGAGGCAAAAAAGAAAAAAAAATATAATTTTAGAAATTTTGAGGATGCTTATCAAAGTTGAAAAAAGTCTTTAGAAATAGAATTTATCGTTACAAATCCCACATTAAGAATTTCAACATGGTTAATCTAAAACAGCCTAAAGCTTCAAAACCACTTAAAGAACTACAACGAAGATTTGTTATCAATAACATTGATAAGGCAGGTAACGATTTTGGGATCATCGACCAAAAATATTATCTGGCTGTTTTGAAAAATGAGCTTGGTATAAACAATATTTCAGACATAAGAGGAAATGACGTATGTAAATTACACAAACAATCAATTGATAATTTGACAGATACACATACAAATGTGATGAAAAGGAATTTTAATATTCAAATTTCTGTAGAGAACTCCTCTATTCCACTTTTTTTTGGATACCTAAATTACATAAAGACCCTTTTAAATCTAGATTTATAGCTCATGCTTCAAAATGTACAACAAAACAATTATCAAAAGAAGTAACATTGTGTTTGACTGCAATTAGGAATCATTTCCGTATATACTGTAATGCAATTTCTAAAAACTGTGAAATAAATTGTTTCTGGAGTATTAGCAATTTTTCTGAGTTTTTTTTTTTTTTATCTGATATCAAAGATGTAGAAGCAAAAAAAAATCAACTGTTTTGATTTTTTTGCACTGTACACATATCCATAGACGAAGTCAAAAGTTCTGTTGCAGAATTAATAAGCAAACTGTTGAAAAACAATGGTAAACCATACATGAATATTAATTCACATACTAAGAAAGCATATTGGTCACACAATATATATTCAAGAGGTGACGTTAAATCTTACACTCTTGAAACTTTGATAGATGCTATAGAATTTCTTTTGGATAATATTTTTGTTCATATGGACTATAGGTTTTTCAGCAAATAAAAGGCATTCCAATGGGTAGCAACTGCTCCCCGTTACTAGCAGATTTATATTTAACCTCGCTTAAAATTACGTATATGGATAAATTTATGAAAAAGTACTTTAAAATGGCAACGAAATTATCAAACAACGCAAGATAGATTGATTACATTGCTTGTGTAAATGCACAAAACTTCAGTGAAACTGCTAAAGAAATTTACCCAAAAGATATCCCTTTGGAGGGTAACAATTCAGATGGTTTCAGAGATGTGTTTCTTGACTTGGATAATCAGGTCACTAATGGCAGGTTTTGTATTAAAGTCTATGAAAAATAGATGGGTTTAACTTTGAAGTAGTGAACTCTCCTTTCCCGGACAGTAATATTTCGGAAACTATTAAATATAATACATTTTTGTCACAGATTTTGAGATTTGGTCGTATTTGTTCTAAATATCAGGACGTTGCATCTAGAACCAAATTTATTTACAATAAACTTGAGTCAAGTGGATTCAAAGATGTACTTTTGATCAAATATTTCTACATAGTTTGCTGTAAATATTCGGAGATGGTCAAAAAGTTTGGCTTTAATAATTTTAGAGATTTTAGACCTGCATGTTTTTCTACTTAAATTTTTATCTTTTTGGCATTATTCTGTTTAAATGTTCACTTTTGAGACATTTTAGGCTAGCTTGTTTTCTGTTAGGTTAAACCCTCAGGGGTTATCGGTAGCAAGCAGCGGCCTATGACAGTTACAAGCTTGCCTAGTTGTACTTGTTATATGGTTAAGAAACATTATATTTTCATAGCATTCTCTTGACTAAAATACAAATGACTTTCTGTCTTTTCTGACTTGCCCTATAATTTTGCTGTTAATATCCAAAGATTATAGAAAGGTTGGCTTCAATAATTTTATGGTTTTTAGACTTGTCTGTTTTGCTACTTAATATTATCTGTTGGTATCATTCTGTTTGAATATTCATTCTCAGACATGTTAGGCTTACATGTTTTCTGTCAGGTTACCCCCCCCCCCCAGGGTGGGGGTGGGGCTATCGGTAGCAAGCAGCGGCCTACTACAGTTGCAAGTTTGGCTAATTGTACTTAAAATCGTGTTAAGACAAATGGTTTTGATAACACGTTTTTTGGCATACATGCTAATGACTTTCACTTTTTTCTGACATGCCTAAATGTACATTTACCAAATTTAAAAAGTTACTCAAAATTGACTGTATTTTTCTCACATTTCAAAAACCTGACACATTACGTTGATACATTGACTCAGGGTTGGCAGTGAAATAGAGCTTAATAGTTTTGAGACTTTCAAAGTGAGGAGCAGGTATCATCATGGAGTTTGTTTTACATATCTGGTGCAGAATGTCCATTGTTGCAGTCCTTGTTAGGATTTCCCTTGGTTTGTACAGGTGATATAGCCGCAACTGTTAATTTTACAATCACTGGGACTGAATGTAATGCCCCAGTTTGTTTCTACTTCAGTTATACACTGGCAGGTGTTTTACTGGGATAAGCTATCCAGCTAATAAGGGTACATACTGGTTCAGGGGTAAGTCAAATTGTTTTAATTTAAACCTATACTATACAAATTTAGTAATTATGGTTTGTTTGACAGGTATTCTTCTTTCATAAAAAAGTCTGCATTTATGAGCAAAACGTCATATATTCATCTGATTTATCATTCGCCACGTTCATTTTTACTTATTACTGTGTGGGTTGTCTTTGATGAATATTTAGCCTAGACAGGAAGCCGCTACTCAGAGAGACATGTATGGGTATAGGCCCCGAAACATGTTTTGCGTAGTTACCAGGTGAAGACCTTTTAATTTATTTGGGCTAATAATTCCTTTGACAAAATTTTACAAAGAACGTGTGCAACATGGACAAACTAACTTCCGTATGTATATAGGTTAGGCAGGGACAGGTTAGCTTATGGAGAGTAAAGAGTTCGGACTGCCGTAATCGGGTAATGACTTCTAGGAAGTGGTTCTGGACAAAAATATAGTAATATAATTATACATGTACGTTAACCAAAACCAAGACTAACTGGATCATAGAGTAAAGGAATACACTTAGCATGCAGACTTAGCGTCAGGCGTGTACAGGGATGTCGAGTTTGACCAGTGCCAACCAGAACCAACAAATATCACTTGTGGCCCCCTTGATGTATTCGTACACGTTGACCACTAGCAAGTACATCACGATTTACTTACCTGGATTTGAACAAAAAATACCGCCTCACACAGGTACCAAACATATCTGTTGCAAATCGAGAACAGAAGAACCAAATAATTCTGGTCACCAATAGGCTCAAATCGAAGTCATCAGAAAATATTGGCTGCAACAAGGTTTGACCATCTATGGCCAGATTTTTGGGGGTTATCAAAAACTTAGGTTCCGAAATAAACTGATTATGTAATGGTGAATATATATATATATATATATATATATATATATATATATATATATATATATATATATGGATGGATGTATGGAGAGAGAGAGGAGAGGGAGAGAGAGAAGAGAGAGGGAGAGAGCGAGAGAGAGAGAGAGAGATCATGCTACGAAGGCCAATGTAACATTCAAAGTCGCACTGTGACTTTCGAAAGTAAGCAAAGCTAAGCCGAATGACAAGTCAACTGAGTTAAAAATATTCAAACATCTGAAAATAATAGTGCTGCCATCTAAATCAGCGAGGATTATGCAAGACATTGAGCTAATGTAGATGTATATTATCACAAAGTATGAAGAAAATTCATCGAGACGTTTTGGAGAAATCAGACATAACATGCTGGATAGGAGCTATTAGAAACTGAGATCTACGAATAAACATGATGGACTGTCATGGCTACTTACTTTACACTGCTTGAGCGGTTTTTTTTCTTATAAATTTGGACCCATAATCTTACTCGTACACACTATACTGTGAAACGTCTCTCTGCTTTATGTACATGTGTACATCTAGTTGTCAAGCCATTTTAAAATCACATTTTCACATCGCAATTGACCCTAGAAGTGCAGAATGTTTAAATGCAGAGTTGAACCGTTGATAATCCTGGTAGACTGGCCAGTGCAGGAGCCTCAAAAGCAAAGTGATGTTTCACGCAAAGTACATGTGCGTTATTGGACGGCCTAGATGTCCATCTACCGGTGATTTAGGAGTGTTTTGTTTTCCTGTCATTTTAAAAATAGCTTTGCTGAATCTTGTTGTTCCGCTTTATTTATATCGTTAGAGGTGTACCACATTTTTATGAAGTTTCTTTTAATATCAAACGTTAGTAATATATATCATATAAAAAATATTAATTTTTAAAATCTGTTCCTCCAGGCAATTCTACAATTAAGTTCAATTTGCTCATTTTGCATCTCATTCAGTGAGTTAATCTCGATTTAAATAAAAAGTTCGTTTAATAAATATAGCTTTTAATTAAATTGGGTTTTACCCTGTAATGTGAGTAAGGAAATGCTTTTTGTGACGTATTATTTATTTGCCGTATTCATGAATCAACATGGCGTTTAATCTGTTTTCAAACCACATTACAAGAAAACGAGCCCTTTATTACATTGTTAACTGGAATTAACTTGTTAACTGGAATGCATACAGATGTCCAAAAGGTAAAGATTCGTTGAACATATATTTTAGTTACGCTGTAGAAAAAATATTGTTAAATCAATTATGCTATATCAGCACGAGACTGGAGTAAGTAGAAATCATTTGGCCTTGGCCTTTAAGTTTTAATATGCATCATCATGCAGCAACATGAAAAGACGGTAAAAAAAGCCTCTTCCAAATGTTGGAAATAATGAACAGCTTCTTCGGATGAAATGCATATTTGAAACAGATAATGCTTTCATGATGGATATTCAGAGATGCCTCTCAAGATCAAAATGCAAAGTTGAAAGAGAACACAATAACAATTATTCTTGCTGGATAATTTTCCAGTTTACTGAAGTAAGAGTCAATAATTGGTTGATCGTATTTACTTCATAAGAACAATGCAACAAGAAAAAGAACAACATGTGGTTATAAAATAGTATTGAATATAAAGTAAGGTGAGGTAAGTAGCATGTCTTTTAGAACAATGTCTAGTGTCAACTATATACAGGCAGAAGGACCCATCACATTCCATAATGATAAAAACAGGACATGAATGTATGACCCAACTGAGGCAGTACACGTAGTTGACGAAATAAGACACGGATTGTATTATTATGAAACAAAAGTACAATAATTACGTTAGCAAAAATTTGATATATGTGTCATCAGTGTGGGTTTCAATACCAACAAGTTATTCAGTCCATTATGTACTCAGTGTTTGTTCATCTGTTCAGTGTACCGTGTTTGATTACCTACATAAACAGACTTCATCATGACAATTTGTGGTGACTGTGTTGTTGTTATTAAGTGTTGTACAAAGAAAATTCTTGAAGATTCTGTCTGCCTGATCAAGTTTGAAACCATCGATCTTTCCATGAAAGGTATATAAACATCATACACTTGCATACTGCAGAGAGTATACAGAGGAAACAGAGTCAGCATTTATAACTGGCTGAAGACCCAGAAAGTGTGTGTCTGTCCAACTGAAGACCCAAGAGGTAAAATAATCATCTTGGAAATGGACAGCGCTCCTTGCCAGCGCAACCTGACTTGAACTTGGCTGTTTATTTGTGGAATGTGGCCAGTATAATATGTGCAGACTATTCCGTCTGGACTTTCCTCAATACCCATGGACTGAGTTTGTTTCCAGGAAATGTACAAAACATAGCTAAGTGTACCTTACATTATTGTTATTTCGTACAAATTATTGCTATAATAAGAGTATCTGGGACATTTTATACACCAACATCATAGCAGTAAAATAATGCTAATACTGGAGTTACGTGCTTCAAAGTTATGGGAATGCACTTTTCTGCAAAGAAATTCAAGGTTTGCTTAATCTTTTCATAATGTTGAAAACTGGCCGGCAAAGGAAATACCTCATATGTCTTGACTCAGGGTAACCGGCACGTATTTGGCGATTTTCTGAAATTTTATGGAAAGTGCTGAAATGTGAAACATGCTCAAAGCCGTTTTAAGTATTTGATTGGGCCTGTGCCAGATACATTAACTCTCTCAGTGCCGCGATTTGGAGTCTACAACTCGTCTTGCGTGCTTTGGCTGCAATGCATTCAATACAGGTATGAGGCAAGATATTTCATAAAGTTGAGGGTGGTTCGCATCAAACCGATTTAAACTACTACTAACTTTTGTTGGCATCTGATTCAAATCAGGAAAGAGATGTTTCGCTTAGTACTTCATTTCGTATTCGTTTGACTCATGTATAAAAATACCATAAAGTTGTTGGTATGTCTACTTTGAACTTCTAGAGTTTGACCTGGCTGGTTTGATGACTGAAGCATTTTGTTCATGGATAGTTCCTGTTTAGACGGACTTTTGGTGCAGTTTCTGTTATATTGTTAAAAACTGTCGTTCGCTTCCCTTTTTTTTCGATGACAAACATTATTTGTACGCTGTCAACATGACATCTCATCCTCGTTAGTGCTCAACGAATTATGAATTGTTTGATGGCTCTACAAGAATTGCTGTTGTGTCTGGTGATGTACATGTTGACAAAATTGTCAAGATTTGGTCGGTTTTTAGACTTGGGCCGGTTTTCGATTACGATATTGACACGTGACGGTCTCACCACCATATAGTCTCAGTTGCAACTGAAAGGGTTAGCACATGGGTGAGTTGTAGGTACATTTTAACGTGTTGCAGAGTTAGTTTCCACAATTGTGTTATACATGTACATGATCATAGTGCTGTATTATAGCTGTAGCCAAATAACAATTTCAACACTATAAGTGCGTTTAAAAAGTGTTAATGAGCAGCAGTTGCAATACTGAATTTTCACATAGTCCTGCTATTTGAACGGAGGTGCCATTTTGAGATGGACATATATCATAGCCGTGTTATGTCATCGTACTATTGCAAGAGACACAATAAGTATACCTTAGGGATCTTCCCGTCTCTGCATGAAATTGGACATGGATGTAACATTTTGCTTCATCACGCGATCAATCCTCTGCATAGACAAAATATCCGTGTATGAAAGTGACTTGGCATACAAAAAATATTTTGAATCTCAAGGTGGAAAATATAGCGAAGTGTGCAGGCTACTGTCTTCTGTACAAATAAGGTGCTCGGCCGTGCATCGATTCATTACTCGCCGGAAAGGCATCCTCGATTGCTGAACCAACCGGAGATCATCAGCAAACGAAATTATCCGGCTCATGGACAGAAGTAGGTCGAAGTTTGAGTCAACACTCTCTGTGGATTGCAATAATGTATTCATTCAAACAGATGACCGATAGGTTGCAGTGACAGACCATTTAACACACAAACACACTCACACATACACACACACACACATACACACACACACACACACACACACACACATATATATATATATATATATATATATATATATATATATATATATATATATATATATATATATATATATATGTGTGTGTGTGTTCGTGATCCAAAGTATCGAAGGCTTTTTGACAGATCTAGAAATATAGAAATAGGCATTTAACCTCAATAAATAATCTCAAATATTCTATCAATAAATTCAATTGTTGACGTTTCAGTACTATGGAGTTTTTTTAAGCCGTGTTGACTTTTGTAGAAAATGTTGAATATTGCAAAATGGTAATAACGTTGGCGATATCGTCCTTTTCAAAACATTTGGAAAGGATGGGAAGATGGGAAATGGGCCTGTAGTTATTTAAAACGTTCTTATCGTCTTTTTTATGGATAGGTAGCACTTTCGCTTTTTAAAGTATATCTTGAAATATGCTGGTGTTAAGGGATTGATTAATAATAAGGGTTAACGGTTTTGCTGATGAAGATCTTATATTCTTTATAAGTTTCATTGAAAGTTGATCATGAGCAGAGCTAGTTTTAGATTTGCTTATAATTGTTTCTATCTCTGCAGGAGAAGTATTATTAAAAGTGACAGTGTTTTCCATCGATTATTAAGATATGTGCTATAATGAGGTGAATTTCTCTGCTCTATTTTGGAAGCCAAATTTGGGCCAATACATGTACCTGTAAATAACGAATTGAATCTTTCTGTTATTTCACTCTTGTCTTTCTGTTTGCGATGAGGCCAAAAAAAGACGGATTTTTTTTTCTTTTATTAACATTAAGAATAGTCCTTACTACATCCAAAGTCTTTTTTGTGTCACTTTGTTGGAATTTTCAAATTGGGAATGTGAGTGATTTTATTTTGTTGTTGGAATGACCTGTCAAGGATTTTGTTGTGAGTTTTAAGATTTTGCATAAGAGTTAAAAATAGGTGAGAATCGGGGGAAGGGGGTACCTTGTAGTCGCTCATACAGATCATCACGAAACTTTATTGATTTAAGAATGCCATTTCCCATCTTAGGATACATTTTATGTTTACACTTATTAAATCGTACAGTTTTGATAGGGAGATGCTAATCTTTACCATGACGCATTATATTTTCAAGCTGGTTATAGTTATGATTAGGATCATGGTGTAATTCGTTGTCAAGGGTTTGCACAATATCAGTGTTATTTAGTTCATGCGCAAAATTGTTATTAGACACATGATCTTGGGTTTCAGTTTGAGCATATTTGGGAAGAGCGTGTAGACTTAGCTTTTTGATCCAAACACGTAAAATAAGGTAAATGATCAGATAAAGTTGTAAACATAATGCCAGATAGGCAAGCCTTGTTACTTCGTGACCCACAACAAAATACATTATCGATTAGAGTTGCGTTTCGTTCAGAAAAACGAGTTGGTAAAGTTATTTTTGGAAACGAATTATTCATCATTTCATAGAGAAAATCTGAGTATTTTTCTTTCATATTTGCCCTTAAAAGATCAGTGTTAAAATCGCCTAGAATTAGTCTATCAAATTGCACTTGAGCCAAAGTTGTCTAGGTAGGTGACAAGTCACTCATAAAAAATTCAATGTCGTCATATCTGTCTCGCGGAGGCCTATGTCTGTTACAAACAATGATTATTGTTTCAAACCATTCCCAGAAATATCAATAGACTGACCTTCCCAAAAGTTATTAGGAGTATAAAAATCCCTTAACACACATTGACAATTTTGATGCAAAAAGATAATTAGACCGCCATGTGAACTACACTTGGCACCAAGAGGAATAGGGATATAGTTGTTTGACTGACGAGGACTCATGTCAGGGTTGATACCTTCCAGCCAAGAATCTTGTAAACATATGACACTTAATTCAATGTTTTAATCTGCAATTCATCAACTACAATTTTCATCTTTTCAAAATGCATTCAAGCACTGAATGTTTAATCCTAATACAGAAAAAGTTGTGAAAAGGGTTTAATATAACCCTGAAGAGAACACATTGCCTGACAATCCCCAATTTTCAAAAGGCGTCTATTTTGATATACGGAACCAGCACAAAAGGGAAGGTATCAGGGATTGTGGAGACTGCATCGGGTTTGCTTCCATTTGACCGCAACCTAATCCAATGAAACTTACCACAGCTTTGGTGGTAAGAAATAAGAAAATATTGTAGAACTGATAATGGAGTAGTATGGCGATCGACAACCAGGTTATTTACTTTCATTCTGCAGCTAGTTGGCCTGTATTTATCAAGCCAGCAAGTTGCTCTACATGTATATACCTAATCTTTGGAGGACACTGAGAGAAATACATACGTTACAGTATTTGCCGTCAATACTCTTGGATACGATTCTGCCATCGAGACACCACTTCTATCTCATTTGAGTAGCAAGTAAACTATGGTACAAATACACAGATTTTTATTTTTTCATGCATGTACATATAAAATGGCTTCCTTTTACACATACACCGTGCATATGGTCTTGTCCCCTGCCACATACAAGTCAGTAACCCCTTGCATAGAACGACGCTAATATAAAAGTAACAAAGACAGGAAAGGCCTGTGTTATACATTGAAATGAGTTCACACCAGGAGTAACTAAGATATTTAATAGGGCTGTAACAAAGACAGTAAAGGCCTGTGTTATACATTGAAATGAGTTCACACCAGGAGTAACTAAGATATTCAATAGGGCATCGAAGGTTCAGGCATGTTTCATGTTGCACTATAAAGGAAGCAATCTTTATTTCCACTGACAATACGGCCACCTGGATGACGACATATGAACTACTGAAAGATACCGATATATGCTAGTTGTGAATAATAAGATCCCACATGGAATATGGACATTGCGTGTAAAATAAACAGTTCCAGTTTTGAGCGCTTTGGGTATTTCACCAAGATGCCCATTTGCAAAGTAGTCACCACAAAACAATCGAATAAACACTTTCAGTGTCCATAATTGACGATTAATCACTTGACATCTGGAATGATCAATGCTGAATCACCAGTTTCTGTCTGAATAAACGGTTTCAAATATTACAATTCATGCATACTTTCCAACACTACACAACCAATATCTAGATACCAGAGACGAAGATGGAAAAAAATCAAGTTTATTTGCGCTGCAGAGAAATTATTTGAAAACTATGTTGATTCTGAACCCGGGAACATTATATATATATATATATATATATATATATATATATATATATATAAGCTAGGTATCATTCGGTCAATTGTGACAGGCATTGACTTTAACACATACAGTAGCACAAGTCAGTCTCACCTGACCTGTGGTTACCTGAGATAAATAGATGGCCCAACCAAAATGAATCTCACAGACCAGAGCATGGGGAATCCAGCGGATAATGGAACCAACCGGTAGTATCAAGGCTGGATGATCTATCCAATCAATATACTGAAAGTGAGTTTATCCCAGCATTCGTCAATAGTATGGTACATATATTAAACACCACAATATAGTGATACTACTATACAGGCACAACTTGGTCTTGCAGAAATGTATGCATTGCAAGCACTACGTAAAGACCTTTCGGGTTAAGCCATGAGAAATTCCCGCAGTGCAAAGAAAAATATTGATGAAAAGCTTGTTAAAGTTAGAATTGTGTCAGATATTTATTTTATTGAACCCAGTAAAATATACAAGAGCTCATGTACTCACATAGAGAGAGTTTTCAAAAAAGGGAAGAAAGGAAATGATAAATCTATGTAGTCTGATATGGACACAACAAAAACTACTGAAATATTGGTTGCTCCTACCGACAATACTACGAGAGTGAAAATACTTGAGAATGAGAACGCTGATTTAAACTCAGTTGCAGAACAGATGAATTTGGGAGTGATGAAGAATACAGAACAGGATGATTAAAGTGAATCGCCAAACACACATGCACCTGGAACAAGTGCTGCAGCACATTTCGGGGATATTCATATACAGATAGAGAGAAAAACTGTGACTCAAGTCATGAAGGCTCATCATATAGTGTGTAATTTTGATTTGAGATCGCATCTGGTTTTATAATTTGTTCTGTATATATGTAATAGATAATTTATATGTATTTCTTTAATATCGGGGTTTTTAATAAAGTGATTATTATTATTATTGTTATTATTATTATTATTATTATTATTATTATTATTATTATTATTATTATTATCATTATTATCATTATTATTATAATTATTATTATTATTGTCATTATTATTATTATTATTATTATTATTATTATTATTATTATTATTATTATTGTGGGGAAGATGACTTTGAGTGACTAGCACACAAGAAAAAAGCATCGCGCCAAGAGAGGACAAAAGAGTTACCAGGACAGCGTCCCAAAGTCCGCTATAGGAGTGACGCGTGGCCAGCCCGCCATTCAAACAGCCTTTTGTGAGAAAATTCAGACTTCATTGGACATGTGTGATAAATATGTCGGAGGAATAGCCACAACCGTTGGCACTGACGACCTTTTTAAGCATCTAGAGGATATACATGCTCGGCATGCAAATACAGTCCTCAGTCAGGAGACCCGATTGAAGATTATACCGTATTGGCATCAAGGCTGCTGATGGTGAAGTAGTGCTCAAGAAAAAATACTGGCCTAAAGGTATAAGAGTGCGGCCCTTCCATATAGAAAGATCATTTCATTCCTCTCTAGGAGGGTGACAACGAATGGAGGGGCAGTCTGCTCCCACCCGCCAGCATATGTACACAGACGGTGATAACGAGCGAAGCAGCTGGAGAAGAGGATACTACGGTCAACAGTACGAAGATAGTTACTGGTGGTTCCCTCATGGATAGCAATGATCGCTCCTCAACAAAGATAATAATTGTGATAAAGATGATGATGTTGATTATGATGATGATGATGATAATAATAATAACAATAATAATAATAATAATTTAATAAAACTTCGAATATTTAAGAAAAAGATACACATGTACATATAAATCAGACAAGTTAAGGGAATATACAATCAAGACTAATATTCAAATCTTATAATTGTTACTCTAAGAAAATAATACACGTATAAACTAAAAGGCTCATACAAGCAGCTTTGTCACGAGATACTCAGTGGAATCAGGCTAGTTAAATTTTTCACTGTGTAACAGATATCTAAGACTATGCACGATACCAGTTGTGACCTCTTGTGGTCTCTGAGCACCACAATTATAGTTCACAGAATATCCACAAGGGAGCATTTAGAAAAGAACTTTGGACAAATTTCAAATGACACGAGTCTACCAAAAATAGTAGCCTTGGTTACTGAGCCTGACACGATATGTTTTGAAATCAAAAGCGACAAAGATTGCTGTTCTGTCCGTCCAGAATGAGTATCTTAGGCAATAAATTCACAACATTTCGCTGTTCTAAACAATATGTACTGTTCAAACCAATAGCCTCTAACAATAACGTGCTGCGTGATCTTCGACGAATACCAAAAAACATATTCTATGATGTCAAATCTGTCATATGCATGTTTAGCAATTACCTCTTGAACAAATGAGCTAATATTCTGCTGTGCACCTGAAACGGTCGGATTTCTGTCTTGCACAATGCTACTGAAGTGATCCATAAGTTCATTACACGTAAGCACAGAGAGAGGCTTCTTTCTAGGACACGTCTTGAATGAATTTCAAAAATATGCCATTTTCGTACATTGGAACAAAGATTTTATTTCGGAATATTTAAGTTTCACCTGTTTATCAATACACCATTTTGAAAGCCATTTGAAAACTTTTTGACCAGTTTCCAGCATTCAAAGGCAGGGTCCTACCCAGGCTTACCATTATCTACCCATAATTACCAACAGAAACGTTTCCTGTCTCCGAGTTAACTGAAGCCTGGCCACCAGTAAGATTCAGGTTAACGTCTATTATGTGTAGAAATACCAACATGAACAAAGGCTTCCTTCATAGTACATTTAACTTCGAGATAAAAGATTTTACAATGTCAACCACTTCATTCTTAGAGGATATATCAGATACACCTATGCCAAGTAAATTAGAGTTTGCTCAAGGGTGGAATTATAGCTAGCTTAGCTTGGCCCAGTTACAAGGAACAATGGGACCCGAACATAGCAATGGAACTACACCATTTTTACGCCCATTGCTGTGTTAAGGTAGATAAACTTTTATCTTTCGAACCACAGGCAAGTGGTCACTCAACATTAACTGAGCTCAGGGGAGCTATCTGACAGCTACCAATATTTTGTTTATCTTCTTGATTTGGACACTGATTGAACATGGGGTCAGCTGCCTGTAGATTATTATACGCAATAAATAGTAAAATATATGCCACTGAGAGAAACAAAGATGGCACCCCATTGGTTAAAACATGGGCCACTCTAAATATGCCTTTATGTGGAATATATGGGTGTCTCATGCTGTTTAACATCAACGGGATGCCTTAGGGTATGTCCGAGCAGTCGCGTGCGCGCGCACACACATACACACACACACACAAACACACAAACACACACACACACACACACAATATCCTTAAAACAAGACAACAGCCAGAGAGGGGCGACAAAACTGTCTGGTGGGGGGGGGGGGGCTATAAGCTTAATAAGAGGCCAAGGCACTACTAGGATCAATGTTAATCCACAATGCCATGGCGTACAGGTCGCTCACACCTGTCTGAATTTGACAGAGGCGGAATCATTGCGATGTTGGAGGCTGGCCTTTCCGAAGGGGAGGTTACCAGGATAACAGGATGCTCCAGACCATGAGTGAAAAGGTGGTGGGACCGTTTCAAGGAAACCAGAGGATGCAAGAGAAAGGATGGATCTGGGTGATCAATACTGTCAGATTGAGCAAATGGCTGTTACTTGATCCAGTATGTGAAGAGGCACAAGTTTCTTTCCACTGAAAGGAATCGTCAGCAGTGGCCCCATGCCTGTAACATCAGAGCATCAGGGTCTACCATTAACAAGAGAGTAGTGTCGACCAAACCGAGGGCATACTGCCCTGCCATTTATTTCCTGCACACAAGATACAATGGGTACGGTGGTTTGAGTAACATGCAGCCTGGAAGAGAAATCGATGGAACAGCATGATGTGGTCCGGTGAATCCCAGTTGTGCTCGGGTTTTTATGATGGAAGAATAAGGATTCGACAAATGCCTTCTGAGAGGTTACTAGAATGATGTATGGTTGAGCATGACCAAAGGAGCAGGCAGTGTCATAATGTGGGGAGCAATTACAGCAATACGTGGATAAGATACTGCCCGCAGTTGATGAATGAATCCAACAATATCTAGCGCTACTCTTTCAACAGGCTAACATATGACCACACACTGCCCAAGTCAGGATGCATTATTTACAGCACCACAATATCCCATTCTTGCCATAGCCAGCCCGTCTCCTGACCTGTCCCCCATTGAGCATTTGTGGTATGTGCTTGGCCATCGAATAAGGGATGAGTATGAAGAACCGGCAGCCACCCTGGATCACTGGCACAGAGGTTCGCAGACCAGTGGAGTCTAATTGCCCATGTTGAGATCACCAAGCTGACAAGATGCATACCAATGCAGATCCAAGCTTGCCTTCAGAAGCATGGTGATCCAACCCGCTATTCATGTATACAGCCTCCCAACAGCAACAACAACAACAACAACAACAACAACAACAACAACAACAACAACAACAACAACCAAAAGGTCCTTTTAAGGACCATCATTTCCTCCAAAAACAGATGTGAAACGCAATGGTATAATAAAGTAAACAAACTTCCCACACACATCATAACACGTGCATAATACTACTACATGTATGTCTATGGAAACCCTTACTACGGTACCACAAGTGGTTTGCAGTTTAGCATTGAAATCGCGAAGAATTATTACAGGGGTTAACATAGCGTCCTGTGTAATGAATTATGAATGCCGTCGAACGTTGTAATGAACTCAATGGTCTGATCAAAGCTTCCATCATAGAATGACATGTAAAAAGGAGCAAACATTTGTTCCATTTTACCATCAGAACCACATAATTGTGTGTTTAACAATCCCCTGTAATAGCAAATAATTCTTTTGACTATAAACAGATCTTTGATTATATGATAGACAGACTACAGGGCTGTGCTGCAGCGTGCCTTGATGACAGCTAACTGCAACCAGATGAGTGTGATACCATATTCATATAATTACGCAAGGCGGCCAGTTGACTGGGTGGGACATTCACTTGTTTAGTTAAGTCTGTAATGAGCAAAACGGAACCCAAATACAGAAGATGCTTTGCGGGTATAGCAGTAGTTTGCAACAAAACAAAGTATTATTCAATTCAGAGAAATAGAGAGGCACAGTGACAGAATCTTAATTGCTTCAAACGGACGATGCAGCTGATGAAACTTTACAGCTATGTGCTTAAATGTCTGTCTACCAACCTGACAACCATGAGGAAATCGAACACTTTATTGAGTGTATGGATATTTTACAATGCGTAATTGACCAGCATGCAATGCTAATGGCCGCTAAAGGGCCAGATTTTTAAAAAGTTATTTTATTCCAACTGCCCCACAACATGATGTCAAATACAAACTGGCAAAAAAGTAAGGGATATTATCCCATGACTTCCTACAAGCTAATTGTTAAGTTACAGCTGACTCCATACAGAAACAATGGTGTACTACAGCTAATTTTGCCATACAATTACATCTGGGTTGACTATTTATTGGTGTCTAAATATGACAGAAAGTCGATGAAGGCATGTGAAATTATTGCGTTAGAAGCTGATGTTATTGATCACTTGTGTATTCACAACACCTGAGAAGCCCAGACAGTCACATTTTTGCAGTCAAGAGTGGCATTGTCTCGCAGTCTGGAACAACCTCACGCGAAATAACCCATACAAAGAAATTGTGGTTAACAAACTGAATGCACTACCGGTGTCAGACCTTCGGGTCCAGCCCTAGATTCACAAAAAAAACAAACAAACAGACGACTATGTAAGGTCATTTTACCCTTGGCCGCACGACGCTGTCAAGCTTGTTGGGTGTGTTCCGAAAAGCTCATATAAACCCAAATTTTACTGGTGCACACAATGGGCTGAATTGCGGGATAAGAAAAGATTCTGGTTCCATCTTTGGGCTTCTAATGGGAAACCAAGACAAGGCGTAGTCTTTGGTTATAAAAAGGGGAGTAAAAATAACTATTCAAAACACTCGTCTTCCATATTGGCACAAAAATAATGCCCTAGGATAATTCTTATATTTCGGGGGAAGAGACTGCCAGGTTTCTAGACTACATGGCGGTATAAATAGCATAAAACAGTAAACTACCTTAAAAACTGATGAATATTTTTCTTATTTCGAGTCTGTAATGTGTGACGACATGTCTGCTCGCATGAGTGAGCAATTAAAAATACGTGACAAGGTAGAGAATATGTTTGCTCAATTCCGTGAGAGAAGCCCGCAAATCTTCCTCTGTTGAGCCTGACGCCACTGAAAAACGCATTGACACTTACTGGATAGATGAATATTTTTGAATCCAACTGTTTTGTACAGACAAGAGTATCACTTTGGTGACCATTTTTTGTGCGGCAATATTCCAATTTCGAATGTTACCTTTTGATCTCTAAAATGGAAAAAGCTATCCATGTTAATTCCAGAAGCTTAAAAATTCAATAACATAAAACCACACTCCTTTTAACAGAAAACACAAAAGAATTACTTAATTTATATTATTGTCTTTATGTGACCGTTGATTTCAAGCTTCTTATTCAAAAAGGTGTTTTGTGATCCTTTCTCAAAGTGTAAATCAGACCCTTTGAATAAAATGCCGCTCACATTTCACAAATTAATCTTAGTAAATTTATTGTCATATGAAAAGAACCTACACCTGTTGACAAAACTAAAAATATATGCATCGATGGGCTTGCATGCAAAAACAGAAACACAGTGGGAATTTTTGTACCAAGCACATTCAGCACAACTCATCTGCCGGACTGACAACGTGACTGCTGAATGAATATCTTTGCTCTGCTAAGTGAGAGATATTATTTCTTTGACAGCCAAATGCCCATGTATATGATCTTGCAGTAAAGCCTGGTGCCGGCAACTTTTCCGTAGCGTGTAATTGTCCCCTTGTAAATATATATATATATATATATATATATATATATATATATATATATATATATATATATATATAGATAGATAGATAGATAGATAGATAGATAGATATCGTACTCACAGTACCCAGGATTACTTGGTAAAAAGAATAAAGATAGAAAAATCATAATTCTCTCGGGCACGTCAGTCACTTTTTATGCAATAATCGTATCAATTTATACCCAATTATTCAATCAATTGCATTGCTTTAGTTTCATTTAGTGTGGAGACAGAGTATCCAGTTCGCACTTTAATAGCTCACAATGACGCAAACAGATGCTCCTCTGGCGACGGGGTGATGCTTGAAATAATTAAATTCAATATACAACTAATGTGACCGTCATGTGCCAAATCCCTATTTAGTTTATATTTTGACATGATGAAATTAATCTACCTTTTAACAAATGATTGACGACCTGACAAGATTATTTTACTGCATGTTTTCAACACGCCATTTCTACTACTACATGTACTAGTAACTCCATGTATATCTATCATAAACCGCCGGTACATTTGCGTCTCAATTGGTAGATCATTTGATAATAAAGGCAATAGTACACATTGTGATTGGTTAGCGAGTATCCAAGTGCGGCGAACAGCTTTACGCCAGGCAACAAATAACTTTTCTATTTCTCTTCCAGAAAAGTACTATAATTGGGAGCCCTAAAATGACATACTACAAGATCAGGCTAATCTATGTCGTGAAAAGAATAAGGTATAAAAAAAAACCTTTACCAAATTGTGCCATATGTAAAGTTGCTTCTGAATAGAATTTGTATACACATCTTTCAATCAAAAACTCTATCAGTCAGTGTCCGGCTATATTACACAATGGACATATTGTGCATATGGTACTTGATGTGGACATATATGAGACACAATATGGGTTGAGAAAAAAAAACGGAGTACTGTGATGGCCTGTGCTTTGTTGAATGCAGTGTGTGCCTACAGTGATGCTAACGGCGCTCCGTCTTCCTATGCTTCTTTGATGCGCAGCACTGTTTTGAATTCATAGCACGGTGCGCTGCTCTTTAAATTGTATACTAAGTTTCACGTAATGAATTGTACCTTCATATGTCAATGGTACAATTCGCCATGTGGAGTTGCTACATAGGAAATAGTTATTGTAGCCCCTTTAAAATTATCATGAGTACTCACCAAGGGAGTTGTTTATCACCAGTTTTCGTTAATTTATCCATAATGACCTGCTAGAGCAGCTGAAAGTATCACCCTATAGATTACGAGTGGATCAATACAATATAAACTCATTTGCTGCCCGGACGAGTTGACTCCTGTGTCGTCAGGTACCCCACACTTGCAGGACTTATCAATAGATGCCACCACTACGCAATGAAATGGACATTCACGTCTGGCCTAGCTAAGTCCAAATGCAGGATAGCTCGCAATCATTCCTTCCAATGTGTTCCTACTCGGCCCTTACACGGGAAGGGGATGAAAAGTGTACAAAATATGGACTATTAGGAGTTACTTTTAATACTGTATCGAGTAGCAGTGACCACAAGACGAACCCAGTTCATAACTGCAAACATACGGTGCTCAATGCCTTAATTTAAGTAAAGGAGATTTATATGGTTTAAAAAACAAAACAAACAAAACAAAACCAAAAAAACAAACAAAACTCACAAAGTACATTGATCCAGAAATTCCCAGGTGTTGGGAAGCAGGCGCACCATAATTATAATTTATAGGAATCCAACCTCGTTGGGATTAAGGATATAGTCAATCGAATTTAATAATCATTAATTTTTAATATTTTTCAAGTTCGGTCACCCTAAGAGACATTATGATGTCCTTTAGACTCGCACAAGTCCCTGGTGCATGACCCTATTTTCCCATTCCGCGGTCCCACCCAGAAGTGCGATACATTTTCCCCTCCTCGAAGTTAACTGTATAATATTATCCCAACTACATGGTGTTATTAAGTAGGTCCTACTGTTGTTTTTTTTTTAAACTGGTCGACACTGTCGCCGTGCCGGTTTCAACAGTAGCACTAGCAGCAATTGAGTCCTAGTCAGTTCTAATCCCATTATCATCGCGATAAGGCTGAAGGCAAAGTGGTCTTCAAATGAATGCATGGCTAGTCACTGGCCACTCAAGCGAGACAAAGCTGACCGTCTCCCACCGGCTGCCGACACCAGGGACTTGTCAAACTTGCACAAGCCCACTCTGGACTACCATCATTTCGGTGGGAGTGACGTCACAACATCCGGGGTTTCGCGGGATCCGAGAAGTCAAATCAGAGGTCAGATCAAGTTCAAGACGCCCAGAATATTTGAGTGGTCTCATTGTGTTGTGCTAATTTACCCCCCCCCCCAGCACTCTGGGCAGTTTGGAGATCTGGCAAAGCCAGCCACTGGGCATTTTTTGTTTTGTTGCGCAACATGCGACATGCTGGCGTAAAAGTGCCACAACTTTTTTATTTTTGCAATAATGCAAAATGATCCACGTCTTGATTTAAGTTTTGTTGAGTAAGACCTCTACATTTCTATGTGGTTCTTTTGTCAATTTAAACAAAAAAACTCGTGCCCTGCAACCTAACAAAGGGAATATATCGATCTCAATCACGATTTGATCAAAGCGGTCAAACCTGTGTGAATTATGAATACAATTGCATGGGTGCCGGTCCGCACATTTTTCTTGGTTAGCGTCACGAACGATGGTTCCTCTTTATTTTTTTTCTAAAGATCGTTTGTGTGTTATAATTGTCAATAAACTATAGTGGTAGAGCTTGTTGCTGCAGTAAATAGTCGCAGTTACTGAAAAACTGTCAACATTTACTCTCTTTCCGTGAAAAAAAATGGACCCTCTGCTCTATTGAGTATTGTACGCAAAGACTGGTACAGTGGTAGTATGTTATCATTCTGGCCAATTTACAGCGTAAAATTTTGTTTCTTGCTTTAATAAATTGTCCGTAATCGTCACTTGTGTTCACACAAAGTGACAAATGCCACCCATCTTTCATTTTCAAGCCAGACTTCACAACATGAGGCAGCGAGTACTAGCGAACGAAACAGCGGTAGAAAAACTTTTTGATTGGACAGCGAACCCCATGTGATCGATTCTGGGGGCTGTAGTTTCCGACTAAAATAACGACGCATCTGTTTGAAATAGAAGCAGTTTTGAAGGGATTTCCCCTAAAATACTTTTGTTTCAGTCAATGGGAGAGCTTGTTGTTAAAATAGACAAGGTTCTGAGCATTCTAACGATATAAACAACATAGCGCGTAGACGAAAAAAAGATCGAGATCGAGACGATGAAATCACCCTATTTTTGCGCAGTTTTGCAAAGCTCCATCATTCAAATTGTCAAGCAAAGGCCGGTCATTGATTTAAATCATCGTAGAAGGAAAATATTCATTTTAGGCCTAACGCAAAATCGAAATAGCCATCGGCAAGAACTCACGTTTCTCTACAATAAAAGGTGCGTACTTGCATGTAAAGATTAATAAACTACAGTCAATACAAGGAATTTGAGACGGTCTTGAATCTGTCACGTGCTTGACTGCTCATGAATAATTCATAGCAGCAACAAGCCGGCAAGTTTTACAAGTCTCACTGGACGCCCTCCGCCTGACGCGCTGCAATGCAATTAACCCTTCATTACACAGTAGCTCAATTAACAGCTTCTTATGAGGGGTGCCTTATCACCGCTCGCTTGTCTGTGTGATAAGAAACACAGTGCAGACCGCCCGGCGCTTATCAGCTGGAGTCAATGTTTTCTGGTTATAGACAAGTTCCACGCCAATTAACTAGGTTAAAGGGCCTACCTGTATTGTAACAGAATAAGGCTACGACGTGTGTTTACTTAAAATTTCATTTTGCAATGAATTTGATTTTAAATAAAATACGGAAGACAGTCCAGTGAGACTTGAGCAAGTCTACTGGACGCCCTCCGCCTGACGCGCTGCACTGCAATTAACCCTTCATTACACAGTAGCTCAATTAACAGCTTCTTATGAGGGGTGCCTTATCACCGCTCGCTTGTCTGTGTGATAAGAAACACAGTGCAGACCGCCCGGCGCTTATCAGCTGGAGTCAATGTTTTCTGGTTATAGACACGTTCCACGCCAATTAGCTAGGTTTAAGGGCCTACCTGTATTGTAACAGAATAAGGCTATGACGTGTGTTTACTTAAAATTTCATTTTGCAATGAATTTGATTTTAAATAAAATACAGAAGACAGTCCAGTGAGACTTGAGCAAGTCTAGATGTCCTTAACAACTAAGTATATTAAAACAAGAACTGTGTGAAATGGAATTGTGTCTCACCACTCAACAACCTTTGACACTCTCCTGTCAAATCTGCTCTGTCTTCTCCACACACTTAGTAACACAATTACGAAATAGGCTCTGGTGGTCTCACTCACTTTATGAAGCACTTTTCATTGTCGGAAAATCATTTTAAGACCTGGTAAATAGAACATTTCTGATTGCCCTGTGTACTCGGCCTTTTCACATTATGATATGATGTGCTTTAGTATAAATTGATGCTTTGTAATTTCTTCCTCGAGAGTTTTGAGTTTGGACAAAAAACACAAAACGTTGCAGATGTTCAGTGAGGTAGGAGCAAGAACATGTAGGTTGTGGGATGATGTTGACTTTAAAGAGATCAAAGTTAAGTTTCGAGAATCCTAGACGAAGCTGGGCATGACAAATGTTTGCAAATCTGAGTCTTTGGGTATCATAAACAGGAACATAATCCACTGGTGGTAGAGTAGTTTGAAGCTGGGCATGACAAATGTTTGGAAATCTGAGTCTTTGGGTATCATAAACAGGAACATAATCCACTGGTGGTAGAGTTGCTTGCAGTTTTGATTTGAATATTTGGAGGGAAATTGAGTCTCTTATTTCGGAAGGAAGATTGTTCCACAGCTTAAAAGTGTCAAGAAGGAAGGATTTGTTTAAGTGGTTAGTTTTGCAATTAATAGGATGTGTGGAGCTTGTGTGGCGGAGGTTTCAAGCATTAATAGTTGGAGGAATTAGTTGAGAAAGATTGGAGGGTGTTAAGTTGTGATACATTTTGTGAAAAAGACGTAACTTACAGTACGTCCTTCTGCTGGCGAGTGTTGTCCAACCAAGGGCACATAAGAGATTGGCATGTGTTGTGTGTCTTAATGCACCTGTACACATTTTGGCAGCTTCAAACTGTATGGATTCAATGAGATCAGAAAGGCCATGACCACAGTTGTCAAAGAGCACACAACCATATTCAAGAATTGGTCGAATCATGGTTAACCAGATGTTAATCAGAGCTTTGCGAAAAGGTATTACGAATGATGTGAGCATGCCAGGATAAATTGCTACAGAGAGTTTTTCCAAGATGAGTGTGTGAGTCTGCCCCAGGTATTTCAGAGTCTCCAAAACGAACAAGTGGATGGTGTGGTTTCACATGTTTGGCTGAAAATATAACAGAAAGAGACTTTAAAGCGTTAAAGAGTACACACCACCATTTCCCCCAGTAATGTATAATAGGGAGATTAATGTTCAGATGATTAGATGATTCGATGGGATTATCAACAACTTCAAGTAAACTGGTGTCGTCAGCAAAATGTCTGACATGCCATGTAATATTATCAACCTGGTCATTAACATAGACCAGAAAGAAAAATGTGTTCAAAATAGAACCCTGGGGTACACCAGCTTCGATAGGTAGCCATGATGAATACTGGCCATGCATAATCACTCGTTGGAATCGGTTTGAGAGATAACTATTGATCCAGGCTACAAGAATATCGGAGATGCCGAGTTGTCGCAGTCTAAAGAGGAGATCAGGATGCCAAACCTTATCAAACGCCTTGGAAACATCTAAAAACACTATTCTGGCTTCTTTGGACTGCTCTAGGCCGTTGTAGATATTGTAAAATATGTACTCAGGCTAATTGACAGTAGGCTCATTGGCATTAAAGCCAAAATGTTTGGAAGTGAGTAGGTCATTTTCTGTCAAGTATTCATAGAGTGCAATAAAGCCCAGTCGTTCAAACATCTTTGAAACACTACATAGCAATAAAATAGGACGATAATTGCTTTTAATCTGACTGTTGGCCTTTTTAAAAACAGGACATAAGTTGGATCTCTTCCAAGCATCGGGAAAAAGAGAAAGACTAAGAGGAAGTTGGAAGATTTTCGTAAGTGGTTTACAGATCGAATCTACTGTGTTCTTAAGTAGGATATACCCTATATAATCTGGACCTGATGCAGAGGATAGTCACAGGGAAAATAGAACTTTCTTATCACTCTCTTCATTAATAACAATATTGCATAAACGAACCTCAGATCGGAACGTAAAATCGGGCAGGGGTGGGGCATCAACGTCGGGATGTGTTTTACACTGGCTGACAAAGTATGAGTTAAAAATTCCACATTTTTCCGTTACACATGATACGATCTTGTTATCGTCAATGATTGGGGGGGGGGGGGTTAAATCCTGGGGAATTTTCGTTTCAGGACAGACTTGGGCAAGCTCCACCATTGTTTAGGATTGATGTCTTTTTCATCAAGTCGAAGCTGCAGATTAGATTAGTAAGAGGAGACAGATTTCCTTATTATGGTTACAACCTTATTGCAATATTTTTTGTAGAATTGGTATAACCTGTCAATCTTAAGATTGACAGGTTATGCTAAGATTAGTAAGAGGAGACAGATTTCCTTATTATGGTTACAACCTTATTGCGATTTTTTTGTTGAATTGCTATAACCTGTCAATCTTAAGATTAAGGTCGTAATAATGGGGCGAGGTTTGTTGGATAGTCTCTTAAATCCTTTCCATGCACGATTTTGACGTCGAATATGTATGTTAAAATATGCAGCTATCTAAGGTTTGTCCTTGGGGTGAATAGTAGCTTCCTCAAAGGGAATAAAGTCTTTTGCAGTAGATAGACAGATATTAGACCACAGATAAACCTAAATCACTGTCCTCATGTTGGGAGTTCCAATCAGAACACCTGTCGTTGAAATCGCTAGTTACTATTAAAATGTGAGGGTTGCCTTCAGGGGCAGAGGGAATGGGATATGCCAAAGACCTGAGAAATGCGTCACGGATTTCTACCGACTGGCCAGGTGGACGATAGTATATACCAAATAATACTTTCTCCGCTCAGTTAAAATTTTTCAACCCGACGCATTCGCAATGAATGAGGTTTTAGTGCTGCTACTACTGATAATGGTAATAATAATAATAATAATAATAATAATAATAATAATAATATGATGATGATGATGATGATGATGATGATGATGATGATGATGATGATGATGATGATGATGATATGAAAAACTCACAACTTCAAGGGATCTTTCTCTTTCACCACTCATGTCACATGTGCGTCTTAAAAAGGATCCAAATTCGCATTTCGTCAAACGATCTCTGTACATGGATGCATTTATTGACTGCCAATTAGCCTATATAATCTTCTGCAGCTTAAAGGAGGGATGAAAAATTAGTGTTTACAGGTTTGTATCAAATCCAGGTGGCTGCCATTACTGATGAACTTGAATTGTGCAAAAAAAAAAGGAGAAAAAAAAAATTGACACTTGCAGATTTGCATGGTGACCAAGCACATTTCTGCGCTCCTTAAAGTAAAACACTTGATTTGTTGCAGTTCGGTAGGCATTTAGCACAGAACCCATCATGTGTATATACAGTTAAAACGTGATATATGGGTAAATTGACCTGCCAAAACCAACACGATAGAAGGTTTGGTCTTTTAGTAAATTTAAAATATCTTGATGTACAATTAGTTTTGCAACAAAAGTGTAATCGACGCTGTTTAACCTACACGTTCTGTGATTGATTACAACAGGAGTTAACACTCATATTCTGAATATATGCTTCCAGTACAATTGTCGCTCTACTGTATTACTTCGGTATTCAGCAACGTCATCGTAATGGGACTCGTTTTCTAAGCTATATAAGTACCGTGGCATTGGGTTGCTTTTGAAAGTTTTCATTCTCATATACATGATATGTTTTGTTTAAAGGCATTTATTTACACTAGAGTTCCCAATAGTACAATAAAGGTTGACTAATCTGGGTATGCGACAGCAAAATCTATATATTTTATATAAGTCATGACATGATCTACGACAAGGCGATCGGTATGCACTTTAAAATTACCTAACCAGTCTGAAAGTGAAAACGACTACCGTGCAGAAGGTTCTATATAAGAAAAAAGTTGCTGCACTTGCATAATGGCGATGATTAATACTTATGAAATTATTACCTATCTGATCCAATTTTTAAGTCCTTCTTACGCGTACAAAACCAATCTGTTCAAAGGGTAACACTAGTACCATGCTTAGTGTAGTACAATGGCGTCACGCAGGTTACTCATCACATGTTCAATGTTCAAAATGAAAAAAAAAATAGTTTAACAAATTAAGACAGTTGTTGTGCTGATTTACGCAAATGATAAATGCAGGTACGCTCAAGTCCATTAAATGGATAGGTCGCTGCGGTAAAGCAATCAATGCATATTATGCAACTGGCCTGGGACACGTAATGGTTTAAAGTTGTTTGATTCATGTATTATGACTTGTGTTCACTTGTTTACATTAAAGTGTGTGTGTGCAAACACGCACTTTTCTGTTCTTTCTTTCTTTTTTTCTTTCTTTATTTCTAATGTCTTTTTTATTAGTGCATTTGTCCGACATTTTTCTCTGACACTATTATATGTAAACACTCCAAGCTTGGAAACTTGGCATGAGTGCACTTCCACACAAGAAGTTTTGCCTTTTTATGCAGAGGAATGGAGATGTTTACAATTAGGCAATTTGGGTCATTTGGAATTTTAAGTATTGAATATCTGCAAAAGTATAATAAATAGAGATGTCATTGAAACTGCCACCAGAGGGTTATTGACCATTGCGTAACATAACGAATTCAAAAAAAGTTATCACAATTTAACCTATGCTAATTGGCAGCATTTGAAATTTTAAATCTGGAATATCTTCAAATATTAAATAGATAGAGATGCCATTTTAACTTCTACTAGGGGCTTGTTGACCATTGTGCACCTAATGAATCTAAAATCAAAAGTTGTAGCAATTAAGATTGTGCTAAGGAGCCCCACTGCAAATTGTAAATCTTGAATAACTTCAAAGATATGATAGATAGAGATGCCGTACCAACTTCTACTCCTATGTTATGAACTAGTACGCATCTGATGAATTGGAAATGAACTCTGCTCAAATTTAAATTATGCACATTAAGGGCATTTGAAATTTCAAATCTTGAATATCTTCAAAAGTAAGCACAGAGAGACAGTTTTGTTCAGCTCTCTGATAGGTTGTGACACCTGGTGAGAGAAATTAGAAATGCAATAGAGTCTGAAGGTTGACTCTTATTTTAAATGTATCAACTAGACTTACCATAAACGTCCATTTATATCTTCTATGACTGTGTAGCTAATCGATCCAGTAAGATGAAGGGAAATGAAGCAAATTCAGTTTCTGGGTGTATGTATACATTCATTGGATCTGAATTGGGGCTGACATTGGAATCCCTAGTCTCAGATTGGGGCAGAGCCAATTGCTTAGCAACAGACCGGGCATGTTGGGGAAAGTGGCACCATACGCTAGGGGTATGGTGGAAGATGCAGTGTGGATTTTATTAATATGTGGTCTTCAACTGGAACGTATAGTAACAAGTGAAATCCAAGAAGGAGCTTCATTTACATGTGCACAACCACTGGTAAAAAGTCAGGTTGGCCCACCCCTCCATCTCCCTCCTCACTAGCTACTTGAGCTGTGACAAAGCTTTATTTTTAGATGTTGCTAATTAGTATCCCTAAAAATTGCATAATTTCTGTATGCACGCTTGCATGTTTTGCCTGTATCGCATACACCAGAGACGCTTGCACTCAAGCTTAGATGGGCTGTGTGAGACATACATCTTGAAGTACCCATTGTACACTGTCTTAGCATTGTCGTAGCGATTATACACTGTTGTACTGAAGTAGCCATTGTACACTGCTATAACATTGTTGTACTGATCATTCTCTGAGTGCTGAAGTGCCCACTGTACACTCTCGTAACATTATCGTACAGATCATACACTGTTGTACTTGAAGTACCCATTGTACATTGTCTTACCAATAATACGCTGTAGTACTGTACATTGTCATACCACTGAGCTTTGAAGACACACACACACGCTGATGTGCTATGTAGCAAATCATGTTTTGTAGTTTATTTTGTAATTATGGTTGCAAAGCCGCTATTTAGCGTATTGCCCCAAAGAATCCATTTCCCCGACCTTTTATTCAAATGAGTTGTATTTGTGCAGACAACTGAACTAGCCTGCGTGTAGACTCTGTGTTTTAACACAAACTGAAACGCGCGTACACTGTCACGTTAATAGTAATATTTTTTATTAAACACCCCTTTTTACGGTATAACATTGAGGTGCAAATACAGCAAGATCCACACAGTAACTTCATAATATAAAATATAATCAAAGACAGCATTTCAACATAATACGCAAACATTAATATATTTTGCATCATCACATTGCAGGCAGGGGGCAATATTTAACATAATATGCAAATCAGAACTGGGATATTTTAAAATATCACACAAAGGGACACCATAAGACAGAGGTCTACACATGTTACAATACTTGAGTCTCTGAGTGGTAAAAATAGGACGGAAAACCAACACATACTTTGAACTTAACTGCGGTCTAAAGAAACACATTTTATTAAGAACCGATCCTACATTTCTAAAGATGTGTGCATAAGTGACACAGTCTGTTGTATTGCATGACAAGAAGCTACCATATCCCAACGTTTGGTGTGTTGCAGCTTTTATATAGTTTTATTAGCACGCCAACCCTGGTTATTCTTGAAAACCGGTGCTGGCGTTATATAGACGAATACTGGAGGTATTTTCCGTACATTTCCCGTATTTCACAATTTCGTAAACTTTGAGTTTTATCAATTTCCCTAAATGTATGAGGAAACTTCCCACGACATATGCATCAACAGACGAAAGAAACGGAGCACTGTTTGAACTGGATGCGTGTAAGGTTCATCAAACATTGTTTGGTTATTAACATGAACCCATGAGGCAAGCTGTTAATATTTCGCAACAATATATGAGTGAGACGTGTTGATAATTTTGTTTGACATAAGAGCAGCTGAAACGTATTGGACAATTCAGTTGCATGTAATAGGTGCTACAACTCTTGCATTTCTCAATTTTGAGAAGTCGTCATTTAGCAGCATTAATCACTTTAAACACTGCAAGGCATCGTTTAGCATCAGGGAATCTTATATAGCGAATTTTTGCATATGCCAGTCTCCTAAAATATAATGAATTTTCGCGGTTAGCAATATTTCTATTGATGTTCCCTAAATTAAGGGTTTCATGAGCAGGATATTTATCACATAACAGGTAATTGTCTCGGCTCCCAACTGTGGCACCGTTCGTTTGAACCTGAATACCACTGCAAATATTTCATTTCACCCTTCAGTGTTCAGTTGCAGGCTGAGTACACAAAGTCCAACACGTGCTATTGTGTGTGTGTGTGTGTGTGTGTGGTTTTTTTTTTTTTGGTTATTCAAGGAAGCATTGATATCGAATAAGAAAACAGTTGTTTGCGGATTAGATCACGCATAGGGAATGAACATTTATGTAGGGACGCTAGACATTTTGTAACGATTGAGTCCTGAGGTAAAATGCCAATTTCCTTGTCTGGAGAAACGTAGTTATTTTTCCTTTTCAAGTGCTAACAACCTGTAGAGTGAAAAAAGCGTTTCAAACTACCTTCCTTAAAGACAGCTTCTTCAAAGATTCCACCATTTGAGATTATTCTTTAAGGACCCTTTGACTCCAAGCCCGGACGTACATTTCACGCTCTGGGCGGTGTATGTCATAAAACCGGACGCGATTTTCACGCTCTGGGGCATCAACGTCTTAAAGGTGGCACAGGCCTGTCCAGTGGTCCTTTGCATCTTGCAGGGATACCCATCTCATTTGTTTTAATATGGCGGCCGTTCCAACGGGTTACCAAGAACAAAATTGTCCCATTCTTTAGGAGTCAAAAATGTTACATCTATTTAAAGTGTTACAATGAAATGGTATAATATATTTATGTCCATAATGCTGATGAAATTATCAGTCTTACTATCATTACAAAAAACCCGAACTATTATCTTGCTGTGTCAATATTCCCTCACATTGATTTTTTAAATAGCTAAACTGCTCTCTTGTGGGCTTCATACTAAACATTAGAAGAACTTTTATCGGGATATTGGAGACGTACGGGTTTATCACACGCCAGGAATGTGTCTCTTTCAAGAAAATCAGCAAACATGAAACTGCATATGTTCAACACTCCTTAAGGACTCAACCTTCTATACGACCACCTTAAAACATTTGGACTCCTAAGAGATTGCTTTCAAGCTTTAGGATTAAAAAAAAAACATTAAAAAGTTTGAATTCTTAAAGACCCCCGTTCGTAATTTTTGACTCTTTAAAGGCAGCCTTTAAGTTTTTCATCCATTGATTTCACGCCCGCCCGAATATTTCATGCAGCACAACCAGTGAATCACCATTCTATTTCATGCTTTATTCTGCCCTTAAATGAGTGACGCTATGATGTCAGTTCATATTGATACACTCTTACATTGAACACTACATACAAAATCTTCCTATACACGTCGTGATTGGTGTAATACATTATTTTTGTGGAAAAAGCCATTGTGTAATTTGTATATTTGTCCTCAAAATCCACGTTTGAAATGTTACGCTGGAACAAAACTTGCTGAAAGTGAAAGCTTCTCTTAAATTGCAATTGAACAAAATTCTTTAAGTTGTTCTTCTTGTCTTTTTTTTACTATTTTGAAACACCTGCTCTGCGAAATTTGGTTTTGCGTAATTTTTTTTACAAATTTGAGAGAAATCTCTGCAAGACTTAACAACTGAAGACAAAAACAAAAATTCAGTTATTTTATTATGATTAATATCTTTAAATATTACAAAAGACAAACGGTATTCCGCTAAGAGTCTTTTCAGCAAGCTTTAAATTTGTGACGAAAATTTGCTGGCGAGTGCAATTTAGTGAAGGCGGCACGAATTGCCGGAAATAGGTGAGTCTACCATGGACTTGTCTCCCATGTGACCTGCGTTACATTTCTTTTTGGAAAAAAGTAGTTGATGATCAACTAATCGGAAACGGAAACATCTTAGGTCTTTCTTACCAGTCTTTAGTTTTATAAAGGAGCGTAACACCGGTTATATGTCAGATATATATCGAAAAAGAACTACAGAAGCTTAAAAACAATCTATACGTACCTTAATTTAATTGCCAAGAGATTTCCATTCTGCTCATCACCTATTTCACTGACAAGTTACAATTCTGCAGTATTAAAGCCTTACCAAGAAAGTTATTTACGTCATGTCTCCTCAATAGACAATGATTCGCACATATTCAAAAGGAATCAATCGATTCATTGGAAAACAATCTCAGCGTACCTGGAAGATCAATCCTTAACTCACATGCGTTATTGATTGATGTGAATATCAATATATATATATACATATATATATATATATATATATATATATATATATATATATATATATATATATATATATGTATATATATATATGTAAGTGTATGAGTGTCTTCTGCGAGAAACCTTTACATCATGGTATCTTCACAACTGGTAATCAATGCATGTGAAGTAGAGCATGTAACAAAAGTAAAGCAATCGGTACATATCCACAAAGTAACAACATAACGACCATTATGGTGCACACACGTTAACTAACTTTGAGGATGCGTCGAACAAATTAGGCACGAATATTTGTTTAATGACATGCATTAGAAATATTGTATTTATGACACTGATCCCCACCATAATAGCGTACAGCAAATTAAGCACGAATGTATGTTTAATGACATGCATTAGAAATATCGTATTTATGACACTGATCCCCCCATAATAGGTCACTTGAGATTATTGCCAAGGGATCCTTGTGCCATGTACGCAAGACTATGCCCACGTGCTCAAATTTGTAGAGCTGTTCATAATTTAAACCACGCACGGTTTCAAACATCAAGGTGCATCTGTAGAAAATGTCACGCTGATCTCCATTTTTATTCGATGTCCGAATATTCATAGGTTTTTGTTTCCATATACAATATGATTGGCACAGTTTCCTAAAAAGTACTGGAACAATGGACGTCCTGCAACGGAAATGTAAAACAAATCCCATGATGACACCTACTCCTCACTTAGAAAGTCTCCTAACAATAAAACGCTATTTCGCTGCCAACCCTGAGTCAATGTTTCAACATAGTGGGTCAGGTTTATGACATTTGATAAATACGTCAAATTTAAAGTTTTTTTCCATTGAGTTAATGTGTACTTGGGCCTGTCAGAAAAGAATAAAAGTCACAAGCATTTAAGTCCAAAACATGTAACCAAAACAGAATTTGTCATAACCAAATTTTAAGTACAATTAGACAAGCTTGTAACTTTCGTGCCAAAGGATGAAATTAAATAGCAAAACATGCAAGTCTAAAATCCCTCAAATTAATGAAGCCTAACTGTCTAACCATCTTTGAATATTTACAGCAAAATTTGTAGAAAAATTTAATCAAAAGTACACCGTTAAATCATGCTCATCGTAATTTTCAGTGTGGGGAATACTGTCAATTGTAGAAAAGTTGAGGCAGTAAACGTAGGCCTAACAGGAGGATTTTTTTTTATCATCAACTGCTTATTTCTTGAATATCTGCCTTACAATATTTCCTCACTTCATTGGCAGAATGCCAATGGATAGCGCCTAATGTGAGGATAACATATGTTTATTTAAAATTGTACTTGATTGAGTGAGTGATTTGATTGAATATGCTAGTTTAATGATAATAAACAACTATTCTTTGGTGATTCTGTCACGCACACTTTGGTGGATTTATGACGCATATTATGCAAGTTCTGGGCACTACAATGAAAAATTCAATTTCGGGTTTTAAACATGGATTTGTTTCATGAAATAGAGTATAGGTTATTGCACTATGGTTACCCTATGCAATTTTATACGACAGGAAAGAAACAAACGATGTGACGGAATCACGCAATAACCTGTGAAACAAAAAAGCATGTTTGCATTATGATTTTAAGGTAGACAAACAAATCAATTCTGAAGATGGATTTGAAGGTACATAGATTATTGTAATTTGTATTGTAATTATTCAACCATAATCAAAACGGAAATTGTTATTTCATTCGTATTTACTTTGCAGTATGCACGCCTGCATCATGTGTCGTATATACAAAAACAGTGGGAGTTATGAGATTCCATCACGCAAAAAAGTGATTCCATCACTTTATAGGCCCATGGCTTAGGTATGGCTAAAATGATTGACAGACTCTGAAGCAGGTTCGAATTTTAGCATTGATTACGAAATACGAACAAATAACTAGTAAAACTGTAGCAACCAGCTTGAAAACTTATGTATTTACGTGACAGAATCACCGTAACAAAGCAACACCACATGTTCGTAAATGATAAGTATGAGATAAGTTGATCGCTAAATAAGTACAAGTATTCTGATGCACCAGGCCGTACTCTTATTTATGCTATCAAACTTACCACATAGTCTGTTCTGTCTTTCTTGAAAAATAAATGTGACATGTTCGTTCATGATAAGTATGAGATAAGTTGATCGCTAAATAAGTACAAGTATTCTGATGCACCAGGCCGTACTCTTATTTATGGTTTCAAACTTACCACATAGTCTGCTCTGTCTTTCTTGAAAAATAAATGTGACATGTTCGTTCAGGAAAAGTATGAAATAAGTTGATCGCTAAAGAAGTACAAGTATTCTGATGCACCAGGCCGTACTCTTATTTATGGTTTCAAACTTACCACATAGTCTGCTCTGTCTTTCTTGAAAAATAAATGTGACATGTTCGTTCAGGAAAAGTATGAAATAAGTTGATCGCTAAAGAAGTACAAGTATTCTGATGCACCAGGCCGTACTCTTATTTATGGTATCAAACTTACCACTTAGTCTGTTCTGTTTATTCAGGCCTGTTACCGCGGTAAAGCAGAAAAGTACTTCCGGCAGTTGTGCACCTAAATAGACTTGCAGCAAAGTAGGAAATCATCGCTTAATGCTTGTAAAATGTATGTTTTTTTTAATATATGGATTATACCTCTCCTTTTCTTTTTATGGAGCAGAATAAAAAAAAATGTGAAATAAAAATAAACTCCTTTTTGCCCCCCTCCCCCCCCCCTAGGAATTCATATTTGAAGAGTACAACAGTGTTGTCACCTGTGTGGACCCCTGCCTTACAAACTTACAAAATTATAAGACTGGGGGCACATTCTCTTCTCACATTGGTAAAGACATACCAAGTACAGGAAATATTTGGTCTTTTAACAAAGAGAAGCAGCTCGTAGCGTTGTGGGGAAGAAGAAATCCATGTATACGATTCTACACACAGGGATTACCGCAATACGGGCCTAGGACTGGACACATTCAAGCGATTATCTATCATATTAGGAATAAATGGCGAGAATGATATTTTTGCATCTGTTTGAGTGTTATGAAGCATATTTACCACATAATTGTCAAATAGACTGCAGGCCTATGCATTAAAATAATTAGCACAGGGCAAGTTTTGTCAAGAGGCAGTATGGGCCTCCCACCCAAAAATAACACTTCACAATGTTAGGCATACATATAATTAAGGAAAACTGTAACCAAATAATGTGACAGGTATCAGAACAATGAAAATCTATATATGCTGCATGCAGATCATGTGATCGAGGTCGGTGGTCACGTGAACAAACTCAGCGCCAAAGCAATTGAAAATTCGGTAGGTCATACTGAATTCAGTCCGTTATATATATATATATATATATATATATATATATATATATATATATATATATATATATATATATATATATATATATATATATATATATATATATATATATATATATAAGATAAACAAGCACCCACATACCCAAGGGGTCGTGGCTAATCTCAGGTCATCTCAGGGTGTCTGGCTTAAAAGAATTGCATTGTGTAGACATACACGTGCGATGCAAATACTTGCACGAGTGTGGAAACCCGTGCGGCAATATAAAACATTTTTGATCGAATCGCGCGTGTTTAAAAATCGGCGTTGATTTGCCACTCGGCGCAGCGCTGAAACACATTGACCGTTAAACGTCGTACGACGTTCCTAGGACGTTCGTGCGAATCCTGAAACGTACGGTGGAATGTCAATGTGTTCAATCTCGCTAATCTGTTTCATCGCCGCTACAAGCGCGTGCGTGTCGAACTCGTACGAGTCCACAAAAGCTTGTGCCGGCCGACAATTACTGGGCCGGCCTATGCAAATTCCAATGTGGTAGGGCCCTGAGATGTACTTGGAAGATTTAGACAGTTGTTGACCATGGCCGACGGTTGTAACCGTAAACTTCACTTTTCCGGCGTTCTTTGTATTTCACGTATCCATGTTCCAACATATTTTATCAACATTTTGTATGCACTAAATGTGGCTTTCTGTGTTGGAGCTCTTCAATACACAAATGATCTACTTGGACACACTGTTATGTATATTCTCTATTCCAAGCTCTTTACCAATATAATAGTCGAATGCAAATATGTCATACTTCCGATATCACATGCTGCATCCTTTTTCTATACAGTTTTCCCTTTTCCTTACGTAATTACTTAGCTCCGTACAATTTGTCACCAGACACAGCATAAACGTTGTCAAGATATTCCATTTTCATTTCAGTAATGGTTCCTCTTATTTTGTATTGTATTATGTACTTTATGCAATTAAGCATCGTGCAACGGTCTATATTAACAGGGTATGCTGCTGTGTGGAACAGAAAGTCTCTTTTGATATGTACACGCGTTATTTTATCGTCGTCAGTAAGAGTGTAGGACCAATATTATCTTTTCTTTACAAATTGTGCTGTTCTGTCAAATTTATAATATATTGTCTACTGCAACACAGCTGTTTTTGTGACATTAACACGTGGAATATTCCTTTCCATTGTGTATGACCGAATTGTATTTATCATCGCTGCTTTATTGGGTGTTAAATACTGTTCAAGTTACAATTGGGGTCAGATTATACTAATAAGTTAACAATTTTAAACGTCAAAATATACAGATTTGTTAACAGTTCGACAGTTCTGATGAGTGAATACCGTCATTGATTGTGTAAGCGTCATCGTATACAGATTTGTTAACAGTTCGACAGTTCTGATGAGTGAATACCGTCATTGATTGTGTGCAGCCATTCCTGATCTCACACATTTTCTGAATTATTACCAGGAAATTACGTTGGCGAAACAGGCAGTTATCTTTGTGTACTTATTTGTCTAGTTCTTGTGTACACATAGCTTAGTGTTTTTAGCTATTCCCTGCTGAGAGTTGGGGTCTCTATATATTATATTTCTCTATTCTTCTCCTATAAATACATGTGTCGCCTGGAAGGCGTATGAAAATTGTATTGAGAATTCTGACCATGTTGCTACTCCCAGCCGGGGATATTCACATAAATCCTGGACCAACTATAACCCATTGTGATATCACACTTTGTTAAGAAAATATGTCCACAGTCTGGACTCGGATAAAATCAGAAGCATAAATGCCGATATTGGTGCGAACTTTTACATAATTACACTTTATGAAATATTCCTGTCAAAAAATACACTGGACAACAATTTAGCATTGCCTTGTTATCATAACATAATACGCAAATACCGGCCGGGCGCAACCGATGGAGTAGCACTTTTAGTATTAAATCCCTGGCTGTTTCACGACATCCAGATCTAAAGGTTTCGGATATCGAACTCCTATGGACTGAGATAAGAGTTCAAAACAATACATTCTTACTAGGTACTATCTATAGACGTCCCAACTCACCGGTATCCTTTTTGGGAAAACTTCAGCACAGGTTTGACTCAGAAAAAGCATGTGACATACAAAACACTATGTTAAACGGTGACTTACACTCCGATCCTGTTATTACTACTGGCATAAAGTTGAAGCAGTTTTATGACTCAAATTTGTTAACCCTCCATATCAGGGAGCCAGCCCGCGTAACCCCCACCACATCTAATTTTCGCGATCAAAATTATCTCAAATATACCGAATTGTATTAGGGTTGCTCGAGTTCTACCCCTTATTTCGAATTGCTACCACTCTGTAATTGCTTCCGATATCTTTGGACGCAAAAAATGAACCAACATACCAAAGTTATATCTTGGAATATAAAAAGTCAGATTTCGACAATTTTAGAGAATCACTGGACCAGGCAATTGGAATGAACAGGGAACATGCTTGCAATACATACATACATACATCTCAGGGGCAATGAGCAGCACCCCAAGTGACAAACTCTGTGAGGAAACTGGCTCTCTAACCCTAGCCGAACGCAGAGAAAACATTAAACTGACTAAAATGTACAAGATCACTCATAATTTAACCCCTGAACATTTAGGTAACATAAAAGGAAATGGTCAAAATCCAAATAAATACAGCACAAGGCATTCTTTAGATCTCTGCCATTTTTGAGCTACAGTACAGCCCGTGACCTTTGGTCCGTGTTGCCAGCACCGTTTTTCTCATTTGAAACAGTGAGATCATGCTAGTTTTGCCAGTGTGAGGCTTCATGTGTTCGCATCGGGCTAAGTGTGGTCATTAGAACAATGGCACAGGCTGGCAATGCGCAAATTCACTTTCGACTTTGAATGGCATTATGCTATGAAATGCCATCGGATACGATTGACCAAACGCATCTGGCCATTTCATACTTTGAGCGTGAACATGCTCAACATGCTTGCCAGCTGATTTGCATAAAATTGACTATCCCCAGATTCATAGCTTTTTTTTAGTAAACAACACGGACATTTATTGCGAGAAATGCGCGACTTGGGACCGCCTTCTGTGCTACAGAAAATGAATAGCAATTTGCATTGTGCAATTATCGAATAGCATTGCTAGCTCACCAAACGCATAGGCGCGAATATTGTCAGCGTGGCGGCTAGCATGCATAAATATTACTTTTTGGCAAATGCCACCTGCCAATGACAAGTCAATTTCGCCAATCACACGAAAAGTCTATGCTATAAACACAAGAAAGGAGCTTATAGGCTAGCCTGGTAGGATCAAACATCATGGGCTCTTCGGTAGAACCGATTTGTTTGGTTTAAAGTATTTCATTCCCTGACAAATCAATGGTACCACAGAGCGGCCAAGTTGTTTACAAGGCAATCATGGAAGACAATTGGGGAGGAGTGTTTGGCCCTATATTAACCCCTCTTTTTGAGAATAAACTAGGAGACAGGGCAGACAAGACACCACACAGCCCAGCGTTTTCCTTCACTACGTGATCATGTCTTGATTTGAGCAGAGTGCTGCACCAAGGAGGGTAGAGAGAGTCTCTACGCTCCTTGGTTGCATCGAGCCAATAAATTTAAGGAAGACACTACAGTTCGACAAGACAGTCAGAGGGGATGGCTGCATGCAACTAAACCGCTCATCATCCATGTCATGGGACTCTGCCTACACAGCGATGGGCGGGGTCCCTTGGCAATGGTTGCAACTATAAAATCATACAAAATGTCTAGTCGCTGTGGCACTTTACTTCAAAACACGATTTATGTTACGGCATCTCGCTAGAAGCGTTTCCTTTTCACAATATATTCTTGAACTGGGACAAAAATAACTTTATGTCCTCAGAGAAGCAATTCGGTGATACAAATAAAATGGTTTCTAGAGTAAACTGAGCGAAATTTGAAATGGATGTAAGTAAGCTATCTCTTTGGACTGTATAGAATAGACAAATGAAAAAAAAAGTAATGCCAAGTATCTTCTGTCCCTTGCCCACAGCGACAATTCAGGGATTCACATAAATCAATAGCATGTAGTTGAGCATTCAATTGACTGCAGCCCATCTTGAGCCTTGCTTGAATGACAGCCGGGTATCTTTTTCCAACATGGTATAATTTAGTCTCTTTAATTGAGCAAGGGACTTTCGAATCAATGTGTTTCTTGAATTCTTTTAAAGAGTTAGAGTTTCGAATGTTAAGCGGGAGCTGGATCCAAAATCTCGTGGTGCTGGTGAATAATGTGTTGTTAAATATATATATATATATATATATATATATATATATATATATATATATATATATATATATATATATATTAGCTCTAAAAATGAGGAAGGCTTTCAGCTTTTCTTGTATTGTGTCCGATCTGTTTTTGATTAGAATGAATAATCTCACTTTAATATTTAGCGGCTAAATTAGGAGTAATTTTATACATTTGGATCAACATTGTTGATTTCTCTGTGTTTTGCCGGCGTTTGAAAACCTGTTTCTTTGTACAGTTTATCATTAGAGGTAGTTAGCATAGCACCAGAGATGACACGTGTGGTATCTGGTTGAATGATTGCTTATCTTTGTGAGTCGTCCTGTGTGGAGCCATCCCAGATCACGATACCGTACTCCATTAGTGGCGGAATGAATATATGTATATATATATTTCAAGTGTTTGTCTGTCTATTAAATACTGTAAACTTTTCATGTTATTAAGTTGGCTTTTTTCAGACGGCAAGCGTTTTTTTTTTAACAATTTCTCTCGGAGAGATTATCGATATTATGGCAATTATCATGAAGTAGTTATGAGACAGCAGCGGACTGATTACGAATCAGAAAATATTCAACCGTACTCCACAATGCTTTATTCTTTTGATTTGCATTTTTAAAGAGGCTCCTAGTGGATTATTGTAATTTCCCTCTGCTGTCTTCAACTGTTCTTGCAAACCAGTTCGCTTAACCCCTCATATTTTCCAATTACTATAAGACTATGGAGTTAGTCATACTTAGTTAACGTGAGTTTAATAAGGTGCTGTTATTTATCCCACGCGTTAGAAATGTCATATTTATTACAGTGATATATCACATTATAACTCAGGTAGTGCAGTGATAAAGAACCACTCTCAAAAAAGATAAAAAAAAAAAAAAACAAACAAACACAGAACAAACAAACAAAATACCCCCCCCTCGAAAAAAAAAAAAAAAACAACAAAAAAACAACATTTGTTTCTGTGTAAGATTAAGTAATATCATCGTGGGTTGCATTTTTTCCCTGGCCAGATGATTTCCACGTCGGGGTAGGTACGCATTTAAATGTATGCAAATAATAACTGTATAAAAAGGAAAGTGCGCCTTTGTATTAACTAATCTCAACCTCCACAAGTGAAAAGCAGACATTGCGGTACAATATGTTGCCCCACTTTTTTACATAAGTGCCGAAAAAAGTAGCTTTGTAACTTACCCCACGCAGACTCCTGCAGACTGATCATTCCTTCTGTGAGTCATCTCAAACACTGTTCTGACAGAATGATTCAGTCATAACCATGACACTTTATAAAATAAGAATGCTAATCAAATTCATATCTACCATTAACTCTCTCCAGGTCATACCATTGGGCAGGGTGAAGCGATTTTGTAGTTGTACAGCTGAGGAGCACGTCAGTTATTAATACTTTTTTATTACTTTAATTCAAAATGTTTGACAACGTAATATTGGTTAAACGAGATAAAAGAGGCAAAGTTGAAACTCTCGGGTCGCTGTAGATAGCACTGGCTCCCAAAACGTTAAGCTCCTGATGGGGCTGGACAGTTGTCCAGGAGTTGCAATCATTAAGCATTATTGTTCAGGTACTGACCAGGCCGCGATCCAACACATATCGTTGCCAATTTTACTCCCGCGAGTTCAGAGCGAATAGCGAGAATTAGTTAAAGTGGAACATATAGTCCCAGGGTGTAGTCCACGCCTGGTTGATGATATATATGTTACATATTACACAGGTGGAGATATTTCACTTCGTTTGCAACAATCGTTAGGCCATGACTCATTTTTCCCCTTTTGAAAGTCACACAGAGACATATGTATTTCTTTCATATCAGCAATTCTCTTGTTTGTTTGTACCTAGTTTGTTAGCCATTCACAACGTTAAAAGTAAAATCTTAACTCTAAAGGCAACAATCCTGGCGATTTTTAACAAATGTTGATGTATCAAGTTTGTAATGTCCTTGATTCACAATGTTAGCAACATACATGTAGAACTGCACACAAATACCGACGAAACACCCAAAGAATTGTTTTTACTTTTATTTCGAAATAGTCATGATACCTGGTAGTGCTATTAAATACTAGGCATGTCCAATTATCCCATGCAACAACTGCACACGTGCATCCCTTAGTAACCATGGTCTCCCCTGGCGAGATTGCAGGACGCTGCCTGGGCAGCAAAGCGGGGTATCGCTAATATTTCGGAAAAATACTAAGTACAGGCGGATGGACATTTATTATTTTTTTCCTGGGACTTCACTACATTCCCAGGACCGGCCTTATATTCCCAGGAAATTGCCTAAATTCCTGAGAACCTATTAATATTCATAAAGCCTTAACTCAATGATGAGTGTAGTAATATTGATAAAATTGTGCCAATTTGCTACAAGAACCCATCTTTACACACTGTCCAAATTTGGTGCTTCTACCACGAGTAGAACTGGAGATATAATGATGGGGCAAAATTGTCCGAATGGAATGGACAATTTATTTTGGAATGACATTATTGTAACAAATTTAGGAAGCTCTAAATGAATATGACTTTGGTATTTGTAAACCAAAATTCCTCGAAAAGACACTAGTTTCATGATAAAGGGGTATTTAGCTCTTGATAAGACCCTGTCATGCCCGCGTGTCCTCTGTTATTCACAGGCGTGAGCTATGTGGCGGGGAATTAATATGCACGTCACTCCGGGGAAACAATATGAAAACCGAAGTTATTCTCTCAGATAAGTTTCTTTTTTCGGTTTTTAGTCAGGCTGTAAGTCACGATCTGAGAAGGACGTTTACAAGACAATATGAAAGTACTGGCCGGATGCATATTCTAAGTGCTGTACGAACACTAATGCAACGGTATATTTTGAGGACCCAAGTGGTCATCGTGACTCTTAATTGTACAAACACATCAGTGACCATCAGTAAAATAGTTTGCCGTGATATTGCAACCATGGTACTGGATATCCAGTGTTGAATTTCAGGATCTACTTTGCAGGGAAACCTCTACGGCCGTTACGTCACATATGTACCAAAACATTTCGTTTCCAAGAAAAAAGTTGTAAATCGCATTACCTGCATTATTTCATTTTCTCGTGACAATACAAAAATCAACAAGCATGGCACCAATTCCTGCGATACATTTAATTGGTGAAATATTCTATCCGAACTTGGCTAGAAACTCATCTTATACCTTTTCTTAAAAAGTATGAAACTGTTTTCTCAAGTCTGCCTTTGTCAACCAACTGAGCGTATAGTGTTGGTGTGCATACACTGTGTGTCGTTCTCCAATTTATCCACCCTTCATGTTGTTTTTCTTTTTCAAAGACCGTTGTTTATATCCTGTTCAATCCTGGTGGAAAAACTATCACACGAAGTGGGCAGATACCTATCTAAGGTATCAACCAACTTTGATTAATAGTTTACACTGCGGGAAATAAAGGCCTGTCCTAGCAGCCAATACTCAAGAGACGTGACTATGCACTTTTAGCTTTCATGTAACACTGTGCATGAAAATATATTTTCGGGGCTTCCTAATTTTCATTTGCCTAATGGCAACATTCATTTTTTTTTACCTTGTAATGAGCGTTCCCGTAATTTGGTAGCGGCAGATGCTAAGATGTCATGAAGGAACATATGCAAAACATAATAGAGATGGGATACTTAAGTTTGACAAAGTATAATGGCAAAGTTTAAATCCTACTTGGTCCGTGTTCAAAAGTAAGCCATGAGTCTGCAGGAAAACTTTCAAACAAAATACTATTCCGCATGAATGATTTATACTTAAATGGCAACACCTATTACGAAAACAATACTGATAAGTCTACACATGATACAGAGGATAGATATGACGGGGTTGCTGCTTTCGTTATAAAAAAAAACAGTATTTGGTGACAACATGTTAGCAAAGAATATTTTCAAGATATGCGGCTAAATTACTAAATATAGTAATACTGCATTGAGCACAAAAAAATCCGTTGATCACCATTTCAACGTTGAGGATGATGATGATTGTTGTTGATTTTAAACTACCTATCACTTGAAATTTTAGTTCCACCTACTAGCCAATGCCCCCAAAACTATCTACTATAATGTGTTTTTCTGGTGTACCTTTCTCATGCCACTTATTGAAGAGAGATTTATAATTTCTTCTGTTTTTAAATAAAATAGTTTGAATTTTTTTTCACGTCTTATTAAATTAGGGATGAATGTATCTTGGATACTTTTGGTGTCTCCATTTATGGAGATTGCTCTTAGCCTACATTATTTCCAATGATGTCGTCATTAGGTTTCCCGTGTTACGGGGAGACATATTGATTTAAAGTCCGTTTCTGCCATTTACTAGTCTTCTTCGTTTTCCTCTTTGGTTTCTGTGCAATAGCCCTACCGGGAATTTAATCATACTTGCTATGATTTTGTGTCTTGGTATTGAATTGGAGTCCGATTTTTTTCCATGCAACAATAATGGAACGTTTTGATAACCATTCGTGAGCTGCGTGTTCAGTAGTGAAATTAGCATGTATAGTTGGTGTCATTTTACTTTCGTTCTGTTTCGTTTCCTTTCTTTCCTTTCCTTCGCTTATTTGGCGTTTGGTGCTGACCTTATGCCCGATGAAATGTCATGGTGCTTATCTCTGAAGATCGCAGGGTGAGACACCCAACCACCCCCACTCTCCATATATATATATATATATATATATATATATATATATATATATATATATATATATATATATATATATATATATATATATATATATATATATACACATATGAGGTTCCTTTCCGTGCTAGAACTCCTTTAGGATTCGATGAAACTTGATGAAATTAGAATCTTGGTAAGTCAAGATTTAGTATTATGTTTGAATAACCTTACGTGAATGTTAAGGTTTCTTATCCACCAACAGATTGAAAGATAGACCATATTGCTTCATCATACTGAATAAATTATATAGTTGCATTCAATAGACTACGAAATGACTCGAAGGGACTAATTCAAGGCATGGGCTTGTGTTCCAGTTATATTTGAAAATTTCCTTAAATCAAATTTGCTTAGAACAATTTGAAAATGCTTGCTATCCATTCGTAAATTGCTTAAATCATCTGCATGTACGGCCTACATTTACGCCTTTTTGTTTTATTTTTCTTCGTTATTTTTTTTCAATTTATTTATTTGTTTGTCTTTTGTGTTGACCTTATATTCAAGTTTAGAAATCGTAGCACTTACATCTCACATTGGTTGGGTTTTGGAAACAGCGCAAGGCAAAACAGTTCATCATCATACATCAGTTTGGCCTTTGGAGATAACATGGACATGTGTATTGATTGATTCTCTACCAGCTGCTGAGAAATTGTAAATTTGGCATAACCGCTCGAGAAAAGGTACATCAGGATCACTAATATTTTTGTCTAACAATACATTCTTCTTTTATTGTTGTTTTTTGTTTGTTTGTTTTTTGTGGTGACAAATTGGTTTTATGTGGAATACCATGCATGAATATCTATCTAATTCTTGCCACACACACACGTTATATCCGACTGTAACTTCATGTTGGCCTTAATTAACTCTCGCCTTTAATTTCATTGTAAAATGTTTTTGTGAGGCCAAACGTGTCGTAGATAACCGAGTCTGTGATTTCTTTCGGTAGCAATATCAAAACTGAATATCCTCTTTTTATTTTAGTGAATGGTGTTTCCTTTTCTATATCCATTGAGTAGCGTAACGAAATTTTAATTGTGTGATTGTGCATGGGCGTTCAGCTACAGACCTGCGTGAACTGCGTGCCGCCAGCAATGCCTTTGAATATTCGTAAAAAAAATGAGTATTTATTCTAAACCTAACCGCAACACTCTGTGTACTGAATAAGGGTTTGAAGAAAAAAAAATGTCCAACAAACGCTACGTGTCTGGGCATTTACACCAATGAAACATACTGTCCTTGTGTACTTAATTATCTGCTTGTTCCATATGTTTTTACCTTGTGTGGACCATGCTTTTGTGCGCCATCTGGTGCCACATTCCATATATACATGTTGTGCAAGTGGTCCGGATTTATGTTGTAGTGTAGAACAGTATAAATCATTTTTTAATGGTGCATTTTACTCCTGGATAGTACGTACAAAACGAAAGATGCATAGAAGTCAACTGAACTAATTAATGGCTCATGGTCCTATGTTGGAGGCATGGGTTGTTGTTTAATAGCATTTTTCAAATATACTGATCCGTTAAGGAATGTCACGAACAGTTCGCGATAAACAAAGACAACACGCTGTTTTTTTCCACTTCCAACCAGACCATAGATATGTGCTGTTCATTGCAAGATCATTTGCTTTTCAATCATATTTGTGTCTTCTAGGGTTTCTTTGTCATTTACTTGAGTATGCATTGTGCCAATGTGAAACATCGTCAGTGTTTCCTTTAGGTTGTTGTACTCTGGATCATCTCACCTTTATTGCAGATCCGTATGTTTTGTTTTGTATTCGTATAGTTGACGTATATATCGAGTGAAAGAATCACTTATGGTTAGTGCATGTGTTAACATCATAAGTATAATTCAGCATTGAAATCAGTGCTTATGTTAATCTCCGGAATAGGGCTGTCTGTCCTGTGCTTTACACGTGTAAGCAATGCATGTCATATTTATAGGACGAGTGAATTATAAACATATAAATGAAACTGGAATACCTAATTGTGGATCGAGGTGACTAATGGGGGGGGGGGGCGCTCTCCAATAGATGGAGTGACACACACACACACACACACACTACATATATATATATATATATATATATATATATATATATATAAGACAAACAAAAGTTACAATGCACACCTATAGTTATGATATATATATATATTACTATGTATTGAATAATGGTATCTATAACTGCACTGATTATTGCCTTAGGAATATATATATATTTCTAAGGCAATAATCAGTGCAGTTATAGATACCATTATTCAATACATAGTAATACAAGACAAGGAAAATGGTGTACAATAAAACTAACTGACAGGAGAGTTCTTAAATGATACTTAAGTATAATGTTTTGTTCGTCAACGACTGACAAATTACAAGTGATTGCTGATACACCACAGAACTAAAATATGAAGCGTCTTGTGTCTGCAGTATATTTATGGAAGACATCACAAATTCGTATGTTGAGGGGAATGAGACAAATGTGCGCCACCAAAGGGACGAACATTAGCTAGTTTGTTACGTGCTACATATACAATCAAGCTCGGATGAACACCAGGAGGGATAGGGATGACGGAGTTCATAAGCTGTACTCTGGAAATTTAATACTTTGGACAGGAGAACAGGAAATGCTGGTGATCTTCATCAGCATAAAAACGAGAGCATGTAGCTTGTGGGGTGATGTGGACTTTGAAAAGATCGAAGTTTAGCTTCATGAATGCAAGACATAATTGGGTATGACAAATTTTGGAAATATGTGCCTTTGGGTACAGTTATCAGGAACATTATCTACTGCTGGCAGGGTTGCTTTCTGTTTAGATTTAAAAATTTGGAGGGAAATTAAATCTCCAATATCGGGAGAAAGATTGTTCCATAGCTTTATAGTATCTGAAAGGAAGGACGTTTTTGGCGATTAGTTTTACATTTAAAGGGACGTAGAGACCTAGGATGGCGAATGTTTCGAGCATTGGGAGTCGGCTGAATTAGGTCAGAGAGCCAGAAAAGGTGTGAACTTGTTATCTATTTTGTAATATACATGTACTGCTGGCAAGAGTTGACCTACAAGTTCACGTAAGATATTGATATGTGAAGTTTGCCTTAAGGCAATAGTGCATATTTTGGCAGACTCAAACTGTACAGATTCAATTACATGTAGATCAGAAAGGCCTTGGCCTCAGTTTTCAAACAGTACACACCAAAAATAAAGAATTCGTCTACTCGTAGTTAAATATGGTATCAAAAAGCATAGACCCATACCTTTTCAAAGGATTTTGAAATTGGCCAAGCATATATTAATCACTCTCCATGACACAAATGATGGCGTTTACTTTCCTACCTACTTGTTTGGTCGAGAAAACCAACGGACTCGGAGAAAACCATCATGCACAGTCAGAGTGGCAGGAACCCTTTCCACTTGCTTGTCAGGCCGTGAATCGAACCCGGGCCACAGGGGTGAAAGGCGAGTGCGTTGCAGCTCCTCCAACCGTGCACCCAGTGTGTTGTTCTCTTGTGTAGAAGTTTGTGTTTGAATCTACACAAGAGAATAATACACTGACTAGTTTGAGTGGTAAAGCACGTAATCTGTGGATGCTAAGATAAATTCTTACTTAGAGCAATACCAAGATGCGTGGGGCGTCTGCTGCGTGTATTTCAGAGTCTCTTAGATGATCAGGTGGATGGTGTGATTTCACGAGTCTTGGCTAAAAATATAACAAAGAAAGACTTTAAAGCATTAAAAGTAACACGCCATAACTTTCCCCAGTTATGTATAAGCGACAGATTACTCTTAAGATCGTTAGAAGGTCCAATGCTGTTCTTGACAATTTCAAGTAAATATGGGTCATCAGCAAAAGGTCTGACATCCAGGTAAAATATCATCAACAAGGTCGTCAACCTACATGTAGACCAGAAAGAAAAGCGGAACTCTGGGGTACACCAGCTTCACTAGGCAGCCAAGATGAAGATTGGTAGCGAATAATTACTCGTTGGAAACGCTTCACAGAAAAGTTTCAATGCATGCTACAAGTGTATTAGAAATGCCGAGCTCTCAAAGTTTTAAAACGAGGCCATGGTGCCGAACCTTACCAAGGCCTTGGGAACATCTGAAAATACCTCTCGTTGTTCCTTGGACTGTTCTAGGCCATTGTAGATACTGGAAGTATATACACAAGCTGATTGATAGTAAAGTCGTTGGCCTTGAAACCAGAATTTTTTATGTGAGAACATTATTTTGTAGTAAACATTATTGGAATGAATGGACCAGGCGTTCAAACACCTTAGAAAGATTAGAGAGTAAATGAATAGGACTGTTGTCTTTTGGACTTTTTAAACACAAGACATATATTGGATGTTTTCCAAGCATCTGGAAAGTGAGAAAGACTGAGAGAAAGTTAAAAGATAGAGTGGTTTAAAGATAGGATCTGCAGTGCTCTTCAGCGAAACATTATCGATATCGTATGGGCCGGATGCAAAGGATTGCCTAATGGAATATAGGACTTTCTTAAAACTGTCTTCGTAAAAAGTAATATGCTGTAAGCGTGCCTCAAGTAGGAATGTGAAGTTGGGCCGAGGTGGCGCATCGGCATCAGGGCGAGTTTTACGCTGACTGGCAAAGTATACAATAAAATTTCGCATTTACCAATAATACATGATACGATCCTGTTGTTGTTAAATGATAGGAGGTATCTCTTGATGCATTTTGCACTCCCCAACAGACGTTGACAAGCTCCACCATTCTTTAGCATCAATGTCTTTTTCATTTAGTCGAACCTGCAAGTTAGAAAAGTAAAAGGGAACTGATTTTAGATCAAGTTGGCAACCTTATTATGCTTTTTGTAGAATTGATATAAACTGTCAATCTTAACACAAGATAGTATTTATCGGGGAGGGTTTGTTAGAAGTGTACCTGAAGAGTTTCCATGCGATTATACTACGTGGACAGTGTGTTTTTTTTAATGCATGAGGTTATCCAAGGTGTGTCCTTACGGCGTGTGGTAACTTTCTATAAAAGCAATAAAGTCCTCTGCAGTAGATAAGGAAATATTTTACCAGTATGATAGGACATAATCAATAGAATCGAAAACATCACGACCAATATTCCAAGGGTCTGTAGAAACAATAACATTAAGGTCTTAAAAAGTAGTTTTTTTGAAGTCCCATGCTGATCTTTCAAGCTGTTTGTCCTTGTGAAGGAAATGGAAAAAGAACAAAAGAAAACATACTGGTCAGAATTTGAGACTAGGGGAAGGGTACCAGAGTTCAGAATAAGGCCTGGAGAAACAGTGAAGACAAGATCTTGTAAGTTCATCTATAAGTCGAAAGATATTGTGTTGATTCACAAGGCTAACAAGAAATAAACTGAGATCACTGCCCTGATGTTGGCGAGTTCCAGTCAGAACACCTGGCATTGGAATCGCCAGTGACGAGTAAGCTATGAGGGTTACATTCCATGGTCATGGATACAGAGGTGACCACATGAACAAATCGTCAGGGATATCTGCAGACTGACCAGGTAGAAGATCGTAATTACCAAATAAGACCTTCCCGCGCTGTGTTGAGATTGCAACCTACACGCATTTACAATATGTCATAATCCGGACATCTCAAGCATGGTAAAGAAGACTGATTAAACATTCAAACCCCGTCACCTCTTTCTGTTATGCGGTCTCTACGAAAATGATGTTGGAAGTCGCCACTGATAAGGAGCTGATCGGGATAATATTCATCTAACCAGGTTTCAATGCAATAATGTTTATTTTCGTCAAGTTCACCGATCCTTCATTGGCTGGGAACATTTGACTGAAAAAAAACTTAAATTGGTTGTTGGGGTTTAGAGTGGGGCCAGGGTATGGATGTACATTAGTGGATGGTCGGAGAACGTGTAGAGGATCAATATGATATGTTTAAGACAGAAAAAATAACACAAATAAAAACACCAAGGAACATGTTTATGTGGCTGCATGGTTGGAAGAGCTGCAACACCCTTGCCTTTCACCTCTGCGACCCAGTTCGAGTCACGGTCGGAGCAGCAATTGGAAAGGGTTCCTACCACTCTGACCGTGCGCGGTGGTTTCTCCCGAGTCTTTTGGTTTCCTCCACCAAACCAATTAGGTAGGAAAGTATACGCCAAGATATGTGCTATGGACAGTGAAAGATGTAAAAAAATATTGGTCTATGTTTTATGTGTAAGAAAGCCAGTAAGAAGAAGGAGCATCTATTTTGATCATCAACAGTTGGACCTGAATGGGAGTGTATCGTGGGAGAAACATATTTATTCAAAAAAAGACCAATGGTCAAGAAGTATTGTTCAATGCTGACGCCCATTTGTTATTAACTTCGGAAAAGTGGAAAAAAACAAAAGTAAAAGTGCTTTTCATTTATGTGATATGATGCACATACATACAAGCAGACACCAGGGCTGGTGTTGGGAGGCACTCAGCGTCATAGAATGGTTTCCTGAGTGTCATTTACATGTAAATTTGGAATAAACCGACTGAAATAAATCGATTTAGGAGTATCGGTCGTGGTTACATGGTAGCATGACATGCAACAAATATTGAACAGACAGACGGAAAAAATGCGAAATGAATAAAAAAAGGTATCCGGGTAATGTTCGTGATAGAATGAGAGCTTTATCCTGACCGTAACTCAGAAATGAGAGGCCTTTATAACAATTGATAGCCGGAAAGCGTGACAAACGAATGCAAAATAGAACAATAATAAATTATATAAGATAAGTACAAATTTGGGGAAATTAGGTAAGGGCAGAATGATTTAATCAAAAGCAACAAGGTGTATTTACGTGAATTTAAAGCAATCAGTTTAATGGGTGACTGATAACAATAAGAAAACAGATTCACCCTAAACATTGAAATATAATAATAATAATAATAATGATGATGATGATGATGATGATGATGATGATGATGATGATGATGATGATGATGATGATGATGATGATGATGATGATGATGATGATGATGATGATGATGATGATGATGATGATGATAATAATAATAATAATAATAATAGTAATAACATGCACAGCTTCATGAAAACGGCGTTTGGTACATCAAGCAATTATCAACGTGAACATCTCAATGTGTCTGTTTTTTATCACAGCATCGACCTGCATTAGCGTTTGGTTTGTAGTTATTGGCTGAATCACAAATCCAGCATGTCTAAACTGGATTACAGAAGAATATTACTTTTGCTGATACACACTCAAATATGTACTATAGATGCAGACTGCCCAATATATCAGTACATCTATATGAGGCAAAACATCAGAAAATGTATACACCATATAAGTAAGTTCACAAGAATGCATTTGTGAAAGTACAGTGTTTTTGTTTGAAGCCAAATATAATCATGGATCATGACCAAGTACAAGTTAATTTTTTGCTCATTTACGAACCGATTTACCTTCAAAGAAGCTGACCAGAAGAACATCATACAGAAACAATCACAGGTTAACGACAAGTAATGCGCACAGCATAAGCCAACAATATGAATATTGCAGTAAGTTTGTGATCATGACAGACGACAGCTTTTAGGTATAATAACATGCATGGTTTGCGTAAGTGTAAGGTTTGTGGTTATGAGTTGAGCCACAATGTCTGCAAACTTAAGTTGCACGGCGAAAGAAAAGAATATCCTGTACGGCACAAGAAAGAATATCCCGTACAGCCGAAGAAAAGAATATCCCGTACGGCCGAAGAAAAATCTCGTACGGCCAAAGAAAAAAATATCCCGTAAGGCCGGGAAATAGAATATCCCGTACAGCATTAGAAAGAATGTCCTGTACGGCCGAGGAAAAGAATATCCTGTACGACCGAAAAAAAAAGAAGAATATCCCGTACGGCTGAAGGAAAAAATCTCCCTCTGGTACACATATTATTACCAACCCCCCCCCCCCCCAATAAAAAAAAAACAATGAAAATCGCCCAGTGCTTGGTCAAATAAATGTAAGGCGGGACTGCGGTATTATGCCATCATATCAGGTTTTTCATTTAAAAAAGAACCAATGGAGCACATGCACAGCTACATGTAAATAGCGTGTAGTACATACAGTATTAAGCAAAATCAACATCGCAATATGTTTTTTTGTGATCATAGGAGGCAATCACAACGTCGATTTGCATTGGCGTATGGTTTGTGGCAATGCGTTTAATCACACATCCAGCAACTCTAAACTGGATTACACAGAATAAGACATTCGCTGATACACACTCAAATAAATATTATCGATACAGACTTCTCAGCGCTTGATTACATCAATATGAGTACTTTGTATCTTTCTAAGGATATTTGATCATATTTTTATTTTTGATTTAAGTCTTTGTATTTCCGATCGGAAGCTTTCATGTGCACTCTCATACTCGTTTTACCTTAGCACAAACGTTCCTTATATTTGAGAGATTATTTTGTTGCATTTTAACCATTTCTTACTTGAATTTTAACTAAGTCTACAGCTTTCCTTGGGCTTTCCCTTCCTTTTCCTCGCGCCATTAGGTGTTACAGGGGTCCTCAAGCGTAGAGCTGATTTGGGTTACACTTGAATTTAAACTGGTAACCTCATTGTTCCAAGCAGCTCAGTATTCGGGCTTTCCCTATTGCAATACATTATAAATACAATAAAGAGAATTTCAAACCACAAAACATGTCCCGTGAAAAATCCAGAACTCTTGCACGTTGGTAAGAGATATTTGTCGCTTTTACATTTTAGGTGACGTATGGACAGGAGTCAATTGAACGAATATCTTTTTCAGGTTGGAGTAAATGAGTCTCCAGCCTGTTCGTGTGGTGCTCCTGTATCTTGCATTATTTTTTCACCTGTCCTGGTAATGCTTTTATGCGATATATTTGGCATGAATTGTGTGTATTGATATAGCTTCTTCTTGTCTGAATACCGTTTTGTTTGGTGATATTGTCTGCCACCTTGAAAAAAGATTGCAATATTCTTATCACAACGAGAATTATAATAATAACTTATCAGTAAAAAATTACAGAGTCTAGAAAAAAGTAAACGCCTCTTCGATGTTGAACTGACAACTTAGTGATACTTTAACTGTCTTGCCATTGTTGCCCTGAAATTTGTGACTGTGTTTATAATCTTTTTAATTTTTGAACCAGCTGGTATTTCTCTTAATCCCCCACTATCTTTGCTTCGTGCTAGTGGTGTGTTACAACTCGCTGTTTCGCCTCTGCTATGCCTCTCATCGAGTCCCCACTGGATTCCATGGGTGCAGGTGACTGGCTGTGTGCGGTTGCGCACGCGTTACTGGCGCCCATGCTTGACTCGACGAGAGAGCCGGCGCAGAGGGTGTGCTGTATCGTCTGTCTTGTGAACTTGCCCTTTTCCACAAAAGGGATTTATAAAGCGCTCTGCTCTTCTTCCCAATTGTAATTCTCTGAATCAAGATATGTTTAAATCAACCTAATACACCAGCGCGTTTTCATCAGACTCTGGAGCGGGGCTGTATCAAGATCAACTGTAAATCAGAAAAAGGCTACGGGTCCTGATAACATCTCACCAAATATTTCTTAAACTTGGTGCTGGCGTACTGTCTCCTTCCCTGACAGAGATCGTAAATATGTCTATCAAAACCAATAAATTTCCATCGGATCTGAAAAAGGCAAATGTGCGTCCCGTCTATAAAAAGTCAGACTCTGTCAACAAATCTAACTATCGCCCTATAAGTATCTTGTTTCGCCTCTCTAAATTTTTGAATGTCTCTTAAATGAACAAAATACAGATTTTTTCAATGATATATTGAAATCTTTGTTACGTTCTTTTTGCAAAAGTCTGTGAATAAAAATGATAGAAGATTGGAAACTAGTTCTCGACCATCATGAAATTATAAAGGTAATCCTAATGGACTTGTCCAAGGCATTTGACTGCCTTCCCCATGACCTCATGGTAAGAAAATTGGGATCTAATGGAATGTCGAAAAATGCTTGTGGGCGTATTGGCAGCTACTTATCTGGAAGACAGCAAAGAGTCAAGTACGGGGGAACTTTTAGCGAGTGGACAAATATCTTAAGAGGCGTGCCCCAAGGTAGCATTCTTGGACCTTTTACTCTTCAATATTTTTATGAATGATTTATTCTACTGTACCGCAGGTACTGCCAGTTCATATAATTATGCAGATGACAATGCACTGCCCACCCATGATAAATACTTGTAAAATGTAAAAGATACTTTAGAGACTGCAGCACAAATTGGTGTTAAATGGTTTGAAGAAAATGAACTGAAGGCAAATCTTGACAAGTTCCAGTCTATGCTACCTCTACCAAATGCTACATATTGTCCTGATGACTTGTACCTTAATAAGTATCAAAATCTGTTAAACCGCTCGGCGTTTATACAGATGATAAGCTTAAGTTTGACGATCACGTGTCATACTAATGTGAGCAGCCTTTCCAACAAATTAGTGTTTTAAGAAGATTCTCCAAAATTTTGAATGGAAAAGAAAAAAATGCAGATATTTAACGGGTTTATCTTATCTAACTTAAATATCTGTCCTTTAGTGTGGCATTTATGGTTTTCATTTTCAGTGTTTGGTTTGTAAATTTTAAGATTGTGTTTCAACCAGAAAAGACCGTTTCATGTTACATTACACTTTTTGCTTTTCCATTGATCTATGGCTGAAAACTTGGCCAGCGTTGGTAAATCACTTACATGCGTTTTTTCCTTACCATTTTACCAAGCCACGAAACTCCAAGTGTTTGCCATACCGTACCGAAGATGAGTACATCTGGGTTTTCTTTTTTTAGCAGGTACAGTGTGTAATTCTGGATTACATACTTTGCCTACTGACAATATGTTTATCAAGTTTGAGTGTCCAAAGTGCACCACATACTCTGCTGTGATTTAAACATAGATTCCTGCTCAAAGCTAAATCAAGACAAAGACGCTACTTTGGTGAAACGTGGAGTGCAATAAATACAAAGTTTTATATGGACTTAGATGCACAAATGTAATTTTATGCATTGTGGTCAAGGAAAACCACTTGATGTTTAATCGAGGGCAATAAAAAAGATTGTCATCGATATGAGATAAAATTAAGAAATTGGTTCACAGTGGCTTTAGTGTAACCTCCCTGGCAGCATGTGGATGCGCTTTGAAGCCAACATGGCTCGACGTACAGATCACTGAAAGCAAACTTAGAATGTTCACAGTTTGATTTGAGGAGACCCTTGGGAATGTTAAGAGCTAGCCATTCCAAGCATGAAGTAGGCAGCTGGATAATGCAGAATTCTATTTACTCTATGAAGGAGTGCTGCAGAAACGCGTAGGGCACAATTGGTACTAATCTACCACGACACGGCTTCAAACAAGCAAAAAAAATCAAAAGTTCATTTTCCAGGACCATCACCCAAAAGAATTGTTGAATAAATCGGGGGGGGGGGAGGGGTTACTTCTGAAGATATTTTAGCACCAAATACAGCACCTAAGATGTTTGAGGGAACCCAGCAAGACGGGGGCGGGGGTTAATTAGACGGGGCCTGGCCCCTGCTTGGTGCTCCTATAAGTTGTAATGAGGCTCATAATGCCTTTTGGTTGTACCTGACACTTGAATACATGCATTTTTATGCACTTTTCTCTGTTTTATGAAATACATGCTCTCTAAGACACCTTAGTGGATTTCAGAAATTGAACAGAATAAGGCTGTATACAACCAAGGAATTCTATTGACTTGGTGGAAGGATTCATGGGCACCACAAAAAAAGGCAAAAGTCCTGTATAAAAATGTTTATTATGCTATCTAACCACATTTATCAGTGTGAAGATGTTCAGTCAGTTGACAATGGAGATTAGCTTCTTATGGGTAATTGTAATCTCTTGTACCAAGTTATTATCTATCTATCAATCAAGTTTATTGATAAACATGTTGAACCATATGACATTTAAGACCAGAATAACTTTTTGAATACAACACCCTTCTTCAACCTCTAGCTCAGGAAATACAGCTGCTTTTATAATACAGGTGGCTGACACATTACCGATGCACGTCACCGCGGGACATCACTTTTACCGTCACACTTGGATATAAATGAACCGTGCAAGGCCAATTGTACCAAGAATAAGTCTTCTATCCTTTTGTTTAAACATATTTTTTATTTCTGTTTCTGAAATAAAAATACAGGTTTAAAACAGGGCGATAACCTACATCGATCCCTCTTGCACATAAAGAAAGTGGGGAAAAAAATTACAAGTCACTGACATAGAGACGAAATTACTGGTAAGGCAGCACTGGCAATTGTACCTAGAATAAGTCTTCTATCCTTCCCAGCGCACCTTGTGTTCTGTAAAAGAAAAACTTTCATACTTCTTTTGTCATGAAAATGGAGAAGCACTAGAAATGAAATAGAAAAAAGTCTTGTAACAAATAACTATCTATAGACAGGATAACACTTGTCAAATTCACTAAAATGTCAAGAAATTAACCATTGAGGTTCAAATAGCATCACAGACAAACCACAATCCCCCATTATTGTCTACATTATGCCAAATGCTATATCAATAGTAGTGTTCTTTTGAGCAAGAGAATATTTTGTTTAGTAATGTTACAATTCTGGAACCGCTAGTGAAAGGCAACGCAACCAATTGGCTTGTTCTGAATAGGTCTCTCTGCAGAGGCCAAATAGATGGAAAAATGCATGAGGAAGTCCCGATCATTTGAAGTGTGAAGGCGCAAGCCAATCAAGGACAGTGAAAGGGCCAATTACCTGATTGGAAAATGCAAAGATATAAGTAATATTATACTACCTTGTAATTTTAGTAATATTACTGTTGTTGTACGTACTACCACAACTATTAAACGACTTCCAATGCTACTACTACTACTACTACTACTACTACTACTACTACTACTACTACTACTACTACTACTACTACTACTACTACTACTACTACTACTACCACTACTACTACTACTACTACTACTCTAGTGCTACTACAGTTCGTCAATACTACTAGTAATAATAACACACAGCACACACACATATATATTATACATATACATATATATCTATATATCTATATATCTATATATATATATATATATATATATATATATATATATATATATGTATATATATATATATATATATTATACAACTATTGACTTTGCTGAGGTAGTATTATGGACCTCAAAGAAGAATACTGACCGAGGCCGAAATGAGTAGTCTTCTTTCAGGTCCATGTCACTAACTAGTGGACGAAGCAAATGTCCACGATTGTTTCATTTTATGAATAGGTAACTCTGTCAAGATTACTGTTTACATTATGGAATAAATAAGACAAAAGCACAGTTCAAGATTTTTTTTATTTTCAACGAACACCCTGAGAATGCTGTGATCCCATTGGTTACGATCCTGCAAGTGGCAAAGGAAAATTAAGGTCCTGGTTTCTTTGCTCAGAGTCATTTAATTTTTTAAAGATAAATTTGTCTCACAGCTAAATGAATTTATGGGTATTTACATTATTTTAGCAGTTAGAAGAGAGAGAGAGAGAGAGAGAGAGAGAGAGAGAGAGAGAGAGAGAGAGAGAGAGAGAGAGAGAGAGAGAGAGAGAGAGAGAGAGAGAGAGAGATTCCGACCGCTCAGCTGTGGATATGTGGATAATAACTGTGTTCCTGATGGAAGGAAAAGAATTAAAAAAAAGAAGTAAAAAACTGAACAAGTTGGTTCTGGTAAGGACAAGCTGGGTTTAGTTTACTCTAGAAAAAACTGAACAGTTGGCTAGGAGAGCAATGCCTTTTGTGAATACCCCTGGCTGGAAACATATTCAAAGACAGTGCAGAGCGGACGCCACAAGGCACACTGCGGTGTTCGCCGACGCATTACCCAAGATGGTCAACTGCTTGAACGGTTTTGCCTATGTGAATGGCTTTCTCAAAATAGAAAGCTGTCAGTTGTAAGCATGCTATGGGTGTGCTGATGAGCACGCTGATGTTGATTTATGGTAGAACACTCATTTATGACAGAGCATAAGTTCAAGGTATCGATGTTATGAGGTGTATAATTTTATAGTCTGTGTGTTTGCTAAACTATAACTAATGAATTATGTGCGTACACAAGTTAAAAATACGCAAAACTGAAACAATAACGTAGTTTCAGAAGCAGTCAATGTACAGTCATCACAGACACTTGTCTTTATATGGAAATTATACAGGGGAGTAGCAATAAGTGCACATGTATCTAGATTATTTTCATGCATTACAATTCACCGTAACGCAAGCTATACGAACATATGTCATTCCACATTAACTTCAGACCCAAATGCAAACATCAAAATATGTGACGTCAATTTGCATGTGATATCCTGAATCAATACTGGGATGGGCCCTTTTAAATCCCCCCTTCAAGTCGATGAAGGTAGTGATGTAAATCGACTGTCGCTAATAATGCCCAATACCTGGAGGAGTAACCCGTGGACATCTATAATACACCACACCCCGTGGCTGCATTTTGTCATTAACACAAAGCGGTGCTGGGAGGTAGATTTAGCGAAACCGGACTTAGTAACTGAAACCGTCCTACCCATTTATTGCGGAGACTGGAAACTCCAGGGTTATTTCAGTGCATCCTTCCAACACTCTAAGAATTTAAGGAAGAAATACCATTTGTGTTCTGCATATTGCAAAGCAACACCGATATGCGAGTTCTTATAAACAAGAGCTTATAAATACAACAAATAATTCAATATATTATCTCCCTTTGCTTCTATTAACCTCAATGTCATGACACATCTATAGGCATATGATGCTAGTTTTTCTTTCCATTGCGATGTGCATCCTCAGGGATACAGATCAAAGGTGCATTACTCTAAGGAACAGAAGCATGTACAGCTCAACTGAAGTCTTGGGCACCAATTTGTAATACCTCTTAAAGTTAATGGTAGATTTCTCTTATCTCCTATAAAGCAGTATTAATATATTTGCTCTTCGGTCAATGCAGTGACAGCCGTAAAAGATAATTGTATACACCTGAACTTTAAAGTGGTGGATATATTCCTGAAAATGAATATGATAAGTTACTGTCCGTTTCATTGATAATGAATTAAACTCGAATCTTTGCTATACTACACACTGTCGACATTTTGTACGTGGTAACAATTCAGCAGGCGAACTTGCACACGCGCTTCATTTTTCTTCAGCGTATCATGGGCATTAAATATTGTAGGGATCAGTGCCACAAACATATTGGTTTTGAAGCGTGCTATTTTGTGAGGAGGTTTTATGCCATACACGTGAAAATATTTCCGCTACATTCGATGACGTGCCCTCGAAAATGGAGACGTGTGCTTTTAAATTGACTCCTATGCTATTATTATTATTATTATTATTATTATTATTATTATTATTATTATTATTATTATTATTATTATTATTATTATTATTATTATTATTATTATTATTATTATTATTATTATTATTATTATTATTAGTATTAGTATTAGTATTAGTATTACACTTAATAAAAATACAGACGTGTGTTCTAAATTCGATTCGGTGTAATAAAAAACACCGACGGGTGCTCTAAGTTACGTAACATAACGCGTCATCACAATCAGGGACGCATGCTCTAAAAATCACGTGTCATCGAAAAGACGGAATTGTGCTCGAAGTTGTATTACGCGTAAATTGAATGAATTAATCTGTGTTCATTAATGCACCGTTTTGCAACAATTCGGGGTTGTTCATGCAGATTTCTGTCTTTATCTGTACTTGAATTCGAAAGCACTGTAAACACAATTTTAGCAAATATATCGATATTGTGGACAGGTCCAGTTTTAATACCATGAAGATATTTCATGGTCACCAGTGTTTTTTTTTTAATTTGTCACACATGATAGAACAAACCATTGTCACTTCTAAATTATTCAATTTTTCATCGAGCGTGTCCTCAATGCAAGGCCCATCGTGATTGGCTAATGTGATTACAAGTAATGTAAGAACACACGTCTTTGTTTATAATTTACGAAACATAACTAGGAGCACATGTCGAAGTCCTTATATAACTTAAAGCACACGACGTTGATTTTAATTACGCCTAATAAAATTTCGAGTGCAGGTCGGTGTTTTTAATAGCACGTGATATAATTTAGAGCACACGTCGGTGATTTTGTTGGGGAGTAATGTTACGTAGAACACACGTCAGTGTTTTTAATCACGCGTAATATAACTGGGGTATACGTTGGTGTTTTTGATTGCATGTAATTGAATTTAGAGCACACGTCTCTACTCTTTTACGCATAATGATAAGAGCACACGTGTCAATTTTAAAGGACACATCGCCTTTTTCGAGCACATGTGATCGAATTTAGTAGGCCTGTGTAAATATTGGCATATTTACGGCACAAAGTGGTCTCACAAACTAGCACACGTCAAAACCACTATGCGTGTGAATATGTGCATTGAAAAATGAATATGTTCAATCGAAAAAAAAAATGGACAAGTCTGATTTTTTCCAGCTCGTGTGCTATAATTTAGTGTTCGTGTGTTCTTATTTTGTGGTCATGTCCACTAATTAAATGCTCATATGTATTTTAGACACATTAAAATCACATTTTTGGCACTGATTCCCCACCAGAGCATTACATTATATTGTATTGAGATTTTCCTGATCAGAGTACGACTGAGTTGATAGCCTTCCTTGCGACAAACACGCGCTAAAGCCGGCTATTGGCCTAGGTTGTGCCATCATGAATGGTCTCACATACAAATCGCAACAAACAGTTTTCTAGTAAAGATAAATTAAAATAAAAAACAAAAACAAAAACAAAAAAACAAAAAAAAAAAAAAAAAAAAAAAACACAAAAACAAAAACAAAAAAAAAAAACCTTCAAGGGAGACACTTCTGGGTGATCTGAGTGCGAAAGGGTTTAGAGAGGTATGGTATGCTAAAGGTAGGGACGTACCGAAAAAATGGAGGTAGTGGGAGAGACTCATTGTTAAAAGTTCAGCCATTTAAATACATCGACCTTTGATATCAATATCAACTCTCCCTTTCTCTTTCTCTCTTTCTCTCTCTCTCTCTCTCTCTCTCTCTCTATATATATATATATATATATATCTGTGAGTGTGTGTGTGTGTGTGTTCTGTGAAAGCATTCTTGACTAGCTAGAAAAATGTGAGATTGTTCACAATTGTTTATAATTGTTCATGCGAAATGCATTTCCAACGTTCCCATTTGCATTGTGGAGTCTGTCGCCAGCTGACCCTTAGAATACCACGTGCGTATAATTAACTGATTCTGCCTTTCAAAAATGAAGACATTAAGCCTGAACATTAGAGAATGATGTATTTGTTCTTCTCATAAAGATTGTGACTAAATGAAATATACAGTCTTGTTCAAAAATAAATTTTAATGATGGTAGGGTTTGTGGATAGCGAGATTGAAGTGGTACTTTTTGATAGAATTGAGAAGCTGTTGCTGTTAAACGTCAAGCTTCCAAGGCTATGATAAAAGACTGTTCCAGATACAAATTCTCTGTATTATCTGTGTCTATCAGTGGTGCCTAAAGTAGGATCATACAATCGTATTGATGCTGTCTTTAGTTTTATTGGTGGATAACCTTTACCTCCATTTGCAAGGTATGTGCTTTTCATTCTAAGTTCAAAGGAATCCCGTAATTAAATGTATGTTCAAAAACTCACTTTGGAACACCCTTGTACGAGTTCATTACATTTAAACAAACCTTAGCTGATCAGAAAAACGCAACACTTCTAAAAATTGTTAAAAAAATGACAATCTTGATATATAACAATTAAATTGTGTCCATTGCAATGAATTAAGAAATTTCGTGTTACTACAATTCTAACTTTCATAGCATTTTCGAAGTTTTGCAGACATCCCGCCAAACAGCTGTATAGACTGAACGAACACTGTAATTTGGTCATAATTATGAGGCCGGAGAATACAAGTTTATAGCCTTTAATGTTGATAATGAACGTGCAGTGTGAGGGCTCCAGGCAACCAACAGCAAATCCATGGATATCATATTCATTATAAATAACATTTACTCAATATATGAAGTCGAACCAGATTTGACGAAACGTGTTGCTCATTATTTTGGTATGGTAGTTTATTTTAAACGAGGACGGAGGGTTCAATAAGTATATTTTAGGATACAAGGATTTCAAAGCAAGTTAAACAAGCCACATTCGAGGCCAGCATACACGAATATACAATAGTAGACAACCTCGTTTGGAAACCCCAAAACGTCGTGTTGATATGATATGCAGTTGCTTCTATTACGAGGAAGCACATTTGCAAGCAGATAACCATGTCACAGAATTTTCTTAGCTTTAACCCCAAGGAAACAAACGATATTTGCTGTTAATGAAATGTGAAATGTTTTGTTGGAGAAATACTAATATGGTATTTTCGACACTTGACCAAGCCAAACAGTAGAACCAACACTTGACAATAAAGAAGTACTGTATTACAAGAAATTGTCGAGAAGTATTGACAAGTCAGTCGTTCCTGTGCGGAAGTAGTGACATGAATACCCGCAGCATACAAAAGGTAGATATACACTTAAAATGAGGAAACATGAATATCTATCAACTATTAAGATTGTACAAACACACGATGAAAATCTACGCCAAAGTTCACGCCGTGTTCATTTGCAGATATGACATTGTAGTCAGTTCACTGTTTTTGCAAGAGTCTGGCTAGAAACTAAAAATAAAATCATACATCAGTTTCAATGACAGTGATGAGACCAAACTAATTACCCACTTACATTTGGCTAGATGTATGCAGATGTATTCATATTACTACAATATGCAGTGTTCAGCGCTTAAAGGCAATAGATACGTATTTGTTACCTCTATAAAAAAATTATTTCCAATAAAAATTGAAACAAGCCCCTAACAAAGTTGGGCATGGTTTACTTTGTTTTATGGGTATTAACCTTACGTTCTAATCTACCTTTAAATTTAATATCCATCTTTTCTTAGATGACTAGTTGTATGAATATGACAAGAATGATTTCTATAGGGCATTGTTCTTTTTACGCATTGCTGATAAATATGTATCAAACAGAATGAATATCACCACATGTCCATTATGTCAAGTATACCTTTGGAAACACCTGAAACGGAAGATGCATCTTTTGGGAATTTGAGTACTACAAAATCATATACTAAGAAGCTTACAACAGAAAATGTGCAGTTAATAATAATAATTTATTGATGAGACCAGCCCTTTACAACGGGGGCACCGCGGGCAGTGCATGACCCGCGGTGCGTCCAAATACAGTTGCGACTGAAAGTAACTTAACCAAAATTTGCGCGCACTCGCAAACTGCGCTCACTTTGCTCACACTTTGCTCGGGCTCGCACCCCCGGGTTGCGCGCAGTTGTGTTCCGATCTGCCCGCACCCCTGCTCGCAAGCACGCTCACGCTCACGCTCACCCGGGAGTTCCATGTGCTCGCGGGTAATGGCTAACCCGCGGGCACACTGGAAAGACCAACAGTACAAGCCTTTCATATACATACCATATTTCAGTCTATAAAACTTATTTATTATATTAGTGGAAATATATTCCCCTCCCCAACACATCTCATCAAGTCACACCACACACCCCCAAAGAAAGATAGTCGCTAGTATCTTTCTATAGAGTATGTAGATACCCACATGTAGATATAGTCTTATTTGAGTATGTCTGTTTCCGTTCCCCCCCCCCCCTTTTTTTTTTTTTTTTTATAATATCTACACATATGTTAGGCTGCATCTAACTCCCGGGGAAGTAAATGTAACACCCACGTCGATTTTATTTTGCTGTACATTCGATAGAAGAGTAACTATTAAATGTGAATGGAGTAATTTACGTGTTAATTATTGAAAGAAATACAGTGCTCATAATTGATTTGACTCATGTGTGTCTATTTTGGAAAGGAGCTAAATTTGAAAACAATCCAGGAACCACGATACAGACGATTCCTAGCTAGAAGATGCCGCCGCATATTGTGCTCTGTTATCACCAGGTCCATGGATCTATCAAAAATTGTAAACATTCCCTGTACTTGTCAATAAAAGTAGGACCAGATTGTTCTTACGTTAGATCTACAAGTTCAAAGATATGCACTCAATAGAGATGAGCTGGGCTAGCTGGGAGGTATCTACGCCTTCAAAATTTGAAGCCAAACCGGGAAATAAGACTGCAATCGCTACAGATTTTGACCATGTTCTTATACATTTACATTACAATTCAATAGCCGTTTTTACAATATTTTAGCCAAATCAAACAAACACTAGCATTTGGCTTAAGGCACCAGTGATTCCTGGCTGGTAAATTCGATAACGAGACAAGCCCCCCCCCCTCCCAGACGTTGGGATAAAGTTGAAGAATGTGGATTTCTGGAATTTTTTGGACCCCATGGTTGCATGTATCCAGTCTCTAATGCTGCTTACATGTTCATGTAAATGTGAGTTTTTGTTTTTGCACTGTTGGCATTCATAAAGACCGATGAATATTTTTTTTCTCCCAGACCTCATTACTATGTACTTAAAATGCAAGTCACTTCAATATGGGCGATCACGACTAACTACCATCCCCCCCCCCCCAAAAAAAAACTTATGCAACCACCCTACCCCCGTCTACCAATTAGCCCCAGGCTCCATTGTTATTGGAAGCTGGTCAGTGTGTTCAGCAGAATTTCATTACCCAGGGGCTGTGGGCACGCATGGAGCATTGGAGGCAGCATCACTTTGGTCCGACAGGTTGCATCTCGGCAATAACCATGAAGCGGGTATCGAAAAATAGCAGTGCGTATGGCAGTCATGAAGTACTCGAGATAAGGAAATTAGCTCAATTAGACGGCAATCAAGTCGTGTACTGCACTGGACTTACTGATTGATTGATTCATACATTCATATTTCTTTATTTAATGGGGGCGGGGGTGGGTGGGTTGTAACCACCAGACATGTTGTATCATCCCAAGTGTCAAGAAAAATTTATATTAACTGCGCAGAAACAAACTTTGTTTCCATGAACATACCACTTTTCCTTTTTTTTTTTTTTGTTTTTTTTTTGTTTTGTTTTAGCGTCGAGCGTCACAGGAGCAACCGATTAACACCACAAGATGGACACTATGTCACGCAAAGGAGCCCAGAATGGGAAGGACTAACTACTACCAAAAACAAAAGAAAAAAAAAAAAAAAAACCCGCAACATAGTACCTTTTCAGTATCAATGAAGCAAATTTGATTGTCCTGCATCCAAAATTGTTCAAATTCCAATTGAAGCACTGATGGCATGAACCATCACATGCCCAGACGGGTATATAGGTATATATGTTAAATTCATTTCACGGCAACTCCTCTCGAAAGTTTAATGTACTTTTTCCACTCATGGCAGCTTCGAATTTAGAGTGAAGTCAGGTGACGAGGGAAAGCCCAAATTTGCTATTGTGCAAAACGTATATTTTATATTTATGATTTATGTAATATTATGCTCTCTTTGCATGTTGGCGCGCAAATGGTAACAGAAATTAGCCTCAGTCTCCATTGTTATTGGCAGCTGGTCAGTGTGGTCAGCAGAATTTCATTGGTCCACCAGGTTGCATCTCGGCAATAACCATGAAGCGGGTATCGAAAAATAGCAGTGCGTATGGCAGTCATGAAGTACTCGAGATAAGAAAATTAGCTCAATTAGACGGCAATCAAGTCGTGTACTGCACTGGACTTACTGATTGATTGATTCATACATTCATATTTCTTTATTTAATGGGGGCGGAGGAGGGGGGTTGTAACCACCAGACATGTTGTATCTTCTCAATAGGGGTTCTCTCAAGTGTCAATTAACTGCGCAGAAACAAACTTTGTTTACATGAGCAGACCGCTTCCCCCCCCCCCCCCCTTTTTTTTTTTTTTTTTTTTTTTTGATCGTGGAGTGCCACAGGAGCAATCGGTTAACACAGCAAGATGGACACTATGTCATGCCACGGAGCCCAGAATGGGAAGGAGATAGAGCTTTGAAATTGGCAAAACTTGTTGCATCTGTACTTATAACGTTCCTTTGTTTCCAAGTCCACATTCAAAGTGACATAAAATATACTTGTTTTGACAAAATCAATACAATCCTAGTGTTTATAAACATATTATTTTTCAACACCTCCTTCACATGGAGATTTTGCGTCACCCGTATAGATTGGGCTTGACTTCAAGGAAATGGGTTTTGTTAATTACTTACCTATAATACTTATTCAAATATAAATATTTGGCTCTTGAAAATATTGACTTGCTTTTTTCAATTTCAACAGGACAAGTTAAAAAAAAAAAGTATATTACTACAGGTACAGTGACATTTTCATTTTCATGTACATAGCAAGGAAGATCGCAACAGTTTACGTTTGTAACGATATGCACGATGTCACATAACCGCGGCATAAAATAGATACACAAAGGAGCCAAATTACCTTTTTCCTTTGTACTTTAATAGCTTTGATCGTCTTCATGATTGACCATGGATGGTACATGCATGGCAATTCTGACATTAATTTGATTATTTTTTAAAATTGATCACCACCTGATTGTAAAAGATATACTAATCGGGAGGTTCTCCATTAAAAAATTGGACACAGGGCAGTTTTATAAAGGTACATCATTACTTATTGCACTGAAACCTCATAATAACGACACTCAGATATCCGACATATTCTGACACCGGAAAATGTTCCTGAAGGTTATGGACAAACCGACTGATCAAAAACAATTTCGCGGATGTTTTTAATTTGAGACCCTATCAGACAATTACGCGGAGATTACTTGGAAAAAAACACCCCTAAATTGTAAATTTCCCCGCCGCGAAGTTGCTCTAAATTGACCCCCTTTCTCCCAACTAAACTGGAACGATCATGCGTACCCGTAGTATCCCCGAGTCAGGGGGCAGGGCGGCATCGCTGTTGAGCAAGATTGTTGGCGCTCTGCTCATGGAGGTATTACCGTTAATTTAATACGTCCATGCTCTACTGTAACGGGGAAAAAACACTCTGGGGGAGCCACAGTCTATCCACAGAGGCAACAACAGATGCAAACTGAAAACAGCAGTTATTTTAAACTACATTGTATATCTCAGGATGTTGGTTTCTTCCTATCTGTTAATAGCAAGGGATAGGCAATTCCACAGTGATGCTCGACCAGAACGAGTCACATTCAAGGTTGCCTGCCTGCGAAGTCATTCAGCCGGCGAAGTGCCTGCATTACAGTGTGAATGTTAAAGCCCGTCATTAATGTGTCAGGAAGAACAAGCAGGGGTTTGCTTAGTTTTTCCTTAAAAATTACGCTTTTACTTTTGGGCCATTACTATTGCCAAACATTAGTTAGGGTATTTCTATAGCAGACGGTGACTGAGTTTGCCTCCTTAGCTGACTCGTGCCATTTTTATCTGCTACTGGACCCAGTCACCAGTCCAAGGCGCTTGGTCTTCCAAGCAGGTCGTCTGTGAAGCAGGCTTTCTACCTCCAGGAAAAATTTATCTGTACTTAAACATCAGCACATAAAAAAGTCTGCTTCTCAGGCAACCAAATAGGCAGTGATTGTACAAACTTGAAAGAGCCGAAAGTGCCTTATCAAGGTTTCATGCATTTAGCACACCTTGGGCACCGATCCGTGAAGATAAAGCGACAGCATCAACACAGTCTCGGCGCCGACCTGTTTGTACATGTAGATAGGAGCGGTGTCCTAATGTAATCAAAGATCTGAAGTGGCAGAATTCCATTTACATGCAAGCAGTGGATCTAGAATGCAATAGGTTTATTCTGGTTTACCTAAAATTGTATAACCTTAAACTTAACAGACTTGAAATTGACATTAAACAAATTCCTTTCCCCGCTCATCGTTTTCCTTGCATTTTTCAAACTTCAGTACTTCTTCTAACTAGCGTGACAAAGAACTAACCGATGTTGCCTCCCAAATTATATTCTCTCCCCCGGGGTAACACAGAGCTTGATCTGCTTCAAACAATGTTTATAACAGTTCAGTACTAAATCGCTGAAACTAGACAGTTTTTATTCTGATCCTTCCAGTTCCTAATTAAGCCGACCCACCCCCGGTGGGGGATGGGGGTGTAATCAAATGTAAATTGGATAGGTGGTGATGTAATTTAACTATTTTCTCTCATTTTCTGGTCATTAGTCGACACTATGTCATTATTTTGTTCTCAAGTTATTTACTGATTGATTATCCAACAATCTGTGTTGATACATTCATTGATGTAACATACGCTTACGTAATTTTGTGATGTCCCTTGCATGTTGTACATATTCTGTTTTGTCGCTCCCTGTCTGGAGAACCCATTGTATTAGTCAACTTTTTGTACTGTGGGGCTATCCAGAATGAACAAAAATGTTTAAATCAAACGAAATAAAAAAAAAAAAAAGAGAGAACGATGCTATTTTCACCGTACGGTGAGAATAGCGTTTGGTCTATTTTCACCGTGCGGTGATAAAAGCGTTTGGAAGGAGTTTTGTCTATTTTCACCGTACGGTGAGGATAGGGTTTGGTCTATTTTCACCGTATGGCGGTGACGGTAGAGTTTGGTATATTTTCACGGTGAGGATAGAAGCGGCTCTATTTTCACCATCTGGAAATTGGAATTCGGAGCCTTTTCGCAAATTTATGGTTATGGCTTGTTGCATAGAACTGAGGCAAATTAAGATTGGAGAAATGCTTACTTAAGGGAGATAGCTACCTTTATAGTATAGTCAATAGGAAACGAGACCAAAGCAAAGTGCCCACTTACGGAGGGTTTACTGTAAAGCAATTACCTTGGCACCGTGACAGCATTAAATGCTTAGCTTTTTAACATCTGTAATTAATGTATATGAAGTTACTCTACCCACCCACGAGTCTTTCATTTTTGTTGCTTCGTGGATTTTTTTAATGCGATCCTTAACTTAAGTCATAACAAGATAGATCTATAAGTCACACTTAAGTTCCGTTTCTTCCATCTGTGACAATATTAAAGAAAAGTTTCTACTTTGTCTTGTTACCTAAATTTTTGCCTTTTCGCATAAAAAAACAGTGTTGGCTCTATAAAAACTATTAGATAATAAAAGCTGAAACAACACCTCAGCAGATCTCATTATAAACCATGCTCAACTTGGATGTTAGGCCTTTTTATTATTTCAGCAAATGTTTGTTCCAATTCTCTTTTGTGCACAATATCATGACACAATGCTTTTCCAAAATATTCTTCCCTGGTTGACTTCTTTTCATCGCCGTACGTTAGAAATAGAGCAGCCCCTATTCTCACCATTAGATGAATATAGACCAAATTTTATCATCACCGTACGGTGAAAATAGACAAACACTATTCTCACCGTACGGTGAAAATAGACAAAACGCGATTCTCACAATACAGTGAAAAAAGTCACTCCGAAAAAGAAAACCTTGCCCCCACACTGTTACCTGCTGAGTGACTTAAAAATTTTGCTACATCATATTTTTCAGGACAAGAAACAAATACCATTGAAAATTTGGGTGCAACCTAGTCCATGGTCTAACGCTTGCAACTGAACTAGTAAATAGTAAATCGGGGGTGAAATTATGACTAACAGTCTTTTACATACATCAGAAAATTAGAAAGGGGCTAGTTCCGTGCCTGCTTAGCCTCTCGTGCCATCTTTCTATCTGGCTAAATAAAATGTCCCTGGAAAGAAAAAAAACTATACCTGTTTTACTGAATCCCCCCCCCCCCCGGGACAATAAGTCAAGAATGAAAATAGAAACTTCTTATACAACTATGCTTGTGTGTTGTAGGGTAACGTGACGCAGGTATAATATCTGGAATGTTTTATATATATATTGATGGGCGAATGTTTTATACGTTTACTTATACCTGATACTGTTGCATGTTTCTTTTTATATGTATATATGTATAGAGAGAGAGAGAAATCTATTTTAATTTTTGTGTATATTTTATCCAGATATGAGTTTTAGGACCACCATGGAAATAAGTTGTTAAAACTTTCTGGTGCCATCCTAGGTTCTTTTCAACACTAATTGTATGTATTACAGTCCAATGTAATTATATGAACCTGAATAAAATCAATCAATCAATCAATGGCTTGCTTGGGTCTGCTAAGGCCTGCTAAGCAGACAAGCCAACAAAGCAAGAACACGAGACTTTCGCTGACATTGGTATTAAGATATGCTCTGAGAAACCGGTCAGAATATTTATATATATCTAATTTAATGTTGGAGAAATGCCTTGCGCTCCCATAGGACCACAGAGGTTGACATTTGCCAGGCAGGGAGGGAAGGAGCACCCGAGCTGCTGGGTGCAATGGTGGCTTCACGGTGGCAGCGTGTGTGTGCCGCCATGAGTGCCTCGGCCGATCCAGTGGTATGCATTCGTGCATCATGTGTTGCCTGACCCCCCGGCGGGCCATGCCGCGGAACACTGGGAGCGGGAGATTATGGTCGGCCAGTATCTCCCTTTCAAGTCACCACCTATGGTCATCCCATATCATGAGTGTGTAAACATGTGCGTAAGCTTGTTTGCATGCATCTGTGTACTCGTATTGTTCAATTGTTGTATCAAGTCTATATTAGTATTTGTAGTCAAATTCATATCATGCACGGTCATCTCATAGTCATAATATCATGATTTGTATTGTCCTGTGAGTATTGTATATATTATTGCACGTCTCCGTCTCTGGAGAACCCCTAAATTAGACAATGTTTGTACTATTGGGCTATCCAGTATAAATAAATACGTTTAAACTAACACTAAAATCAAGGAGGGTAGGAGGCTACCCTCCTTGCTAAAATATAGCTCCTGGGGATACACGTGCAAGCATGTGTACGTTAGTGTGTGTGTGTGTGACAGTGTAGGTTTGTAACACCCTACGATTGGGGACACATTTCTGTTCTTTCCAAACTAACTGGGGCTATTTTTCAACCGAGGACTTCTCCACTTCTCTACTATTCTGCATATGAAAGAAGTCACACATATCTGTTATTTAAACACCATGTTAAAATGGCCCTACTTGGATAATGAGGATTGCTTCTGTTCTGCGGAAAAGAACATTGATTTGTGTCTTTGGTTGGACAGTAAGGAACGGGAAGTCCCGAGTTAAAAGTGTGTGTCCCCAGTTGTAGTGTGTGTCCCCGCTTGATGATGTTCCCAGTTATGTCTTATGAGGTGAAAAACGATGTATCCCCACTAGTTACACGCTACAAGTGTGTGTGTGTGTGTGTGTGTGTGTGTGTGTGTGTGTGTGATACGATACGATAAGTTTATTGTGTATAGGCCCCGGGCCGATACAACAAAAAAGGAAGAAAAGCAAGAACAAAAAAAAAGGAAAAAAAAAAAAAAAAAAAACAACAACAGAACCACCCCCACCCCCACCCCCCCAAAAAAACAAGAAGCACAGGACATGCTCCGTCAAGATTTTGCAATGTTACTTTTTTATGCCTTTCATTGACTGTGGTCACCATTGCTCCTGTATATATAGTCTTGTAAAATAAATGTATAAAGTGTTAATACTTGTGTGTCATTTATAAAAAAGGACGTGTCAACATATTAAATAGCAACTAAATAATGTAATCAGTTGGAAAATTCAGAGCTGTATACTCGGATTACATAACAGTAATGTGTGTGTGTGTGTGTGTGTGTGTGTGTGAACGTGAGACATCTGCTGCTCATACTTTTCTGAGTTTAAGAGAGAAGCAAATGTTGGCTGCGCTGAAATGAAAAAAAAAAAAAATGAAAAGGTGAGTAACGATCCTCATCATACTCATTATATCGCCCAAATGTGAGAAATATATAACTGTACATGTACATGTACGTACAAACTGTATAATATCATGCAGGTATATAGATGTTGTCAACTTCATCCTGGCGCAGCTGGGCTCGCGGGCCAAACGGACACGCATTGATGCTCGGGGGCAACCCATGCCCGCACCCGCACCCGCCCGCTCGGGCACCCGCATTAACCCACGGACTGAATCTGTAATTAACCCGCGGGTTGCTCGGGGGCAATTGCTGGCCGTGCTCGCAAATTGCTCGCGGGTTGCTCGCGCGCAGAGGTTAAGTTACTTTCAGTCGCAACTGTATATACAGGTATAAAAACAACACAATACGTCACTGTACACACCAATCAAGTAATAAAACAGTTAGGTCGGGCTCAGGGAGTCGCTAAGTGACTCGCGCCTGTAATGCCACGCTTCTGTTAAAAACTTCTTACAGATAAAATCGAACAGTGACCCAACATTTTTTCCAAAATCAAATGCTTGTTCGCCAAGTAAAAAACAAAGTTTTCTTATCTGTGAGGAACCCATGTATTTGTACCATACGTGCTCCATACCGCACTCTCTTAGACTATTTTCTAACATAAATATATATTTGACTCTAATATGGTTTGTTGTACTACATTTAAACATGAAATGCGGAAGATCCTCTTTTTCGCGGCGACACAATTTGCAAATTTCATGTGATAATCCCCATCTGGCAAGATCTTCATTCAACCCCAATCAAACGACCCTGGCCAAAAATTTTAATCGGACTCCAGCAAAATTTCCAAAGTCATAAATGTATTTACTGCAAAAAGTAGAACCCTTAAACAACCGAAACCAGTACAAAGAACTTTCATCATCAATATCTTGAAAGAAGTCTAGCTTGTAACTTTCTAAACTTAATTTTCGATAAGGCTGCAGCCAGTTATAGTTATAGATAGTGCAAATAAAAAAAAACATTTGAAGGCTAATATATTTACGGCTTTGGAATGCACCATAAAATGGACGCAAATATCTTCGATTGTCAGTGTATTATTGGACAAGAAATAAAAACTACCACATGGTACGACTGTGACGGTGAAGAAAACAAGGCAGGCCTCACTGAAAAATCACAGATACAAAACCACTGAAGCAATCCTCATGAATAAGACCGAGTACAAGCATTGTATTTCTAAATTTTCAACAGCTGGGGAGATGATCTCACATGTTGGGAACCAGGAGTGCTGGACACACAGGACAACGCTTTCCATGATCGAACTTTTTCCGGGAACTTTGTAACAGGTTGTTTTATGCTATTGACAATAACAAACCGGACACTTCTTGTGAGTCTGCAATACATGCAGTGGCCCGTGGATATGAAGGTCAACTGTTGGGTCAGTGGACAGGGTTTTTGGCTGCCGTATGTCCAGAAGGCAGACAAGAAGCATATCTTTATGGCTCCATATGTGAGAAAAATCAAGCTGCAAGCCTCTCAATACATATATAAATATATATATATATATATATATATATATATATATATATATATATATATATATATATATATATATATATATATATATATATATATTGCTTTGTTGACGATACGAAGTATATCAACGAGCATGCCATATAGCAGAAGGAGTGAGCGAAGGCGAACGAGTTCTGTTATGTGGTATCCAGTGCGAGTTGATTACTTCATATCGTCTACAAAGCATGCTATAAAATTTTCATCATATGTTTGGGTCGATTTGTACATTTCAACACACAAAGCAAAAATAAGAACAACATTTGCAGAAACTTTTACTGCTCATCAACACAATTACCTATGAAACCGGCAGAGTACCAATACATCATATCGCGGCACTACAGCTTTTAGTCCTATGATACGGTATTTATAAAAGCCTGTCATAGTAATAAAATTGACCCAAACATGATATATATATATATATATATATATATATATATATATATATATGTTTATATATGTTTATATATACAGTGAAACCTCATTATGACGACACTCATATATCCGACATATTCAATATAAAGACACAAATTTTCACGGGAAAAAGTTTATTTTTTTGTTATTTGATTCATTTATGTGACATATTCAGTTATCTGACACATTTCTTAGGGAACAGATGGTGTCATTGTAACGAGTTATCACTGTATATATATATACGCCCGCTATATCGCAAAAAGTATCAAATGGCAGAATGACCAAAGCTGATAATGCAAGTATATCAAGATATATATAGACGGACCGAGCTACAGTTTTGCCATCTGACTGAGATTTGGCATTGAATATTGGGAACTTATCTTGCGTCGAACATACAAAATACCTTGGTGTTATCATCGATGAAAATTTAGACTTGAAAGCACGTGTACTATAGATCTGCAGAACCATTGCACTAATTATAGGTATTTTTCAGGAATATGATATCTTGTTTTGTCAATATACATGTATTAATGAGTCAGCATACCATAATAACCTACAACTTAATGTTCGGCTGAAGATGGTCACATGCAGGGAAGTTGTTTAAATGAATAATATTTTGTCTTTATCAAACTTATTTGATATTAATATAAGTGCGCAATGAATTATCTGTGTTGAAATTAAGACATTGATATAGTTTGTCAACTAGTTTGCACAGAACAAATATTTTCTCCAAAGTATTTTAAACATTAGCGCTCAGGTATATAAAAGTATCACAGACAACTGAAATGTTTCAAAAGTAGGTATGACTTTAACAAAAGGTCAAGCAATGATTACATGAACAGACAATCAACATTTATTGGGTTTTATTTCAATATTGATGTGTTTAATATAGTCACTACATGTGCTTATCCAGTAAAATATTTTAAAATATTGTGCGTTTCATATTTTTATTGCTGGCAATTATTGCGTTATCGTTTGTTTGTACCCAGGAAATATATTCTCCAATGGACTTTATTTCCAGGTGCTACATCTATATATTTGAAGTGATCACTTAGATATGTTGAACACTGTACATGACATTGTACAGATGTGTGTGTTCTTAGCAGAAATTTGGCAGCCCTGCAAGGTTCTATCATTGGCTGCTTTCCTCACTGCCTGCCACACACACGCACACACACACACACGCACACACACACACACACACACACACACACACACACACACACACACATATATATATATATATATATATATATATATATATATATATATATATATATATATATATATATACATATATAAATATATATATATATATATATATATATATATACTCTGCATTATATCATGTGAACAAAGTTACTTACTTTCTTATTTAAAAACTACAGTATTCAGCCTCCGCATACTTCGTATTTTATATTATCCCTCGCACCAAACAAGACTAAAACTGTAATGCAAGCAAAAATATTCGCAGGTGAATGCTACAAGATAGTATCAACAGTAGTGGAAGTCGGTGTTCTTCATATCGTGTAACCCAGAATTCTAAAATACATTTCTGTGAAGGTTATCTGGTATGAAAACCGAGCCGTTAGACAGGCTGGTGATGTAGTCGATATCAAGGTGAAGTAACATTCATGTATACAGAATATAAATGAGAAATATTTTATTACTTAATACATTTACGGGTACACATCAAATGGTTTACAACGTATATAATACGACCACCTTATTTTCATAGAATTTCACATGTATGGTTGTACTAGACAGGAGCCAATGGCATCACTTTATAAATTCACACACACACACACACACACACACACACACACACACACACACATATACATATATATATATATATATATATATATATATATATATATATATATATATATATATATATATATATATCATATAAGATCTGTCTATTACCCTTATTCTGCTCAATACACGGTCATGTGGCCAGACATGCTGATTACACTGGGCACTTCTATACAGCAGGTGATACACAGTGTGTATTGGAAGCAACAAGACAAATTTTCAGGATGCCCTTAGAAGCCTTGTGTTGTAAGCACCTAATCAGTACTCTGATTTGAAATAATGTTTTCTCTTTTTTTTGCTTCTTGCACAACTGAGGACATACATAGTACGTTTGGCATTTCTGTTCTAATTAGTACATGTACCATTTAAGAAATAAACACCTTTAAATTTGTAATGCTGATTACAAGTTGTTGATACGTATTTTCTTTGTTGGAGCGGCTGCGAACAGAGTGCAATTATTCACCAATGACAGCAGTGACGATTAACTTAATATGTGTGCTTGAAGTAATTTTTTTGGTCTTTTCTAAAATGCAAAATACCCGTGAATATAACTGAATAGACATATATGCTTCATCGTATACCTATTTGATGTATATAGATGTCAGAGGGATTGAGACGAATAAGCATGACAATGGGCAATCTAAAGTCAGACTCATTAAGAAAAAAGTGCCGTTGGTTGGGAATGTTGGATCAATTTGCGTGACAATTCTTATTAGTAATTAGATATCAAGTTCATATATATATATATATATATATATATATATATATACGTGCGGCCATGGCTTGTTGAGACAGGGAGTGTGGGAGCCTGTAGGGGTGGGCATGGGACTAGAAAGAGGTGTGCACACACTGTTTATAACTCAATATATCTATGCTTGTGGGGGGGGGGGGGTTATACAATTTATGATAATGCAGTGTTTAGTCCGTTTGAGGTTTGGAACATCGCGCAAAGGTATACATGTTTAGCCAACCAAAACTGCTAAACGACAAGTTTGGTTTGAATCTTATTAGACAAACAGGGGCCTATCGATTTATAAAGGTTGACTAGGCAACACTAGATGCTGCATGTGTTGTTCGGCACCAAATTTGCAGCCTCAGGTGGTGATAATAATAGCGAGCTCGAGAAACAGTGTTTCTCTGTTACGTGTCACAGAGGTAGCAGGTTGTGTTACATTAGAGATCTGCTTACTGGACCATAACCCTGGTCGGGTGCCCCATGTTTTGCCCGCAGCCCTCCCCCTCCTGGCCAATGTTTACTTCATTCCGGGACACACTTCCTGGAAAATGCTTGACCTTATTTCAACTCCGGGCTAACCTTTCCCCAGAGTATTTACAAGTATAGATAGTAACATTTGCCAGATATATATATATATATATATATATATATATATATATATATATATATATATATATATATATATATATATATATATATATATATATATATATATATATATGTATGCACATTAACCAATCACTGAACCCAAAAGGGGGCATGCTTATTAAGTATCACAATTGTCTTTACTTAAATATAGTTTTTGCTCCCGGAAAACACGGCTCACGATAGGTATTTGAGCATATGAAACGGAGATGTTGAAGTGCAAAAATATTGATTTAGCTTGAACAGATATATGGCAAAAGGCATTCCCTTTCGACTCCCATGTAAGTACCCACGGTTTCTCTGAATCTAGTCAAGTTTATTTTCTTGGAAGTCCTGCAATATACATACTTTATCCCTCTCATGGGAATCTTGTGTGATTTTGGCAGTACCAATACACGATTTCCTAGCGCATGCGCCGTAATGTCACTTATGACCCATTACTTGAACTGCGGGTTAATCGCTGACCACTGGCCATGACCGATACATGCAGTAGTTGTTATTCGGGAATTGAATTTTGTTCTTCCGGTACGTTTACTTACGCTTTAAATAAACTGAAGAGCCAGGCCAGTAAAGCACTTTTTAAACAACCACAGTACCCTGTTGACAATAAGGTCAACGTGGCAATCAAATTATTTGAGAGTCTTACATCCTGTCTTGGCATATGGCAGTGAAGTATGGGGTGTATTTTTATTAAATCAATTGGATACCAAATTTTAACAGATATGTGACAAGTGAATTATTAAAAGTATACACACAAAATTCTGCAAGTATGTGTTGGGTGTCCATCGTAAATCTACCAATCCACAGCTACAACTGAACTATATCGTTTTCCAATTTTGATAGAGCAACTATGTGGTGTTCTGAAATACTGGTTGCATTTACAAGGCAGCGACCAAGACAGTCAGCTATATAAGAGTCTCCTGAAAAACTACATATAATGTAGAATCGGAAAGCCATGTTGGTTAGGGCATAATAAAGATATTTTACACTTCGCTGACATGCAAGAAACTTGGTGTAATGTAGGTGGTGCGCAATCCCATACTGTTGCGCACAAATTAAGACAGCAGTTACAATCCATATATGAAACTAAATAGAATGAGCAAATCAATGGAGACGTCATTAATTCTCATAAGTTAGGTACATACTGTGTGTTCAAGGATCATTTTGAACTACAAAACTACCTGAAACAAAATAAACCTATTAGCAAATGAAACAAACTCAGTAAACCTAGAATTAGCGCCCATACTTGAGCTATTGAGACTGGCCGATATACACGACCAAAAACAACAGTGGGGTTGCGGAAGTGTCAAACTTGCACTTTGGATGTTGCTGAAGATTAGAAACACTTTTTGTTATATTGTAAACTCTATGGTGAGATATGAAAATAATTATTTCAAGATCTAACATCACTATATGGTAAGTTTACTCATTTGAACAGGGAAGATAAGTTTAAATGTATAATGACTTTCAAGAATACTTTAATGTACCAACCAGTCATTAACTTTGTAAATGATGCATTTGCAAAACGATATGAGTACCTACGGCATAAATAAATACCCCAGGCTAACTGACTGTATGTATTTATATCCGCGGGGCACCAGTTGTAGACATGTGTAAATAGATAATTTTGATATTGTTTGTCTTCTATATGTGATGACAATCTTGCTCAATAGCATTTTTGTTGCCTGTATGACCACATTGTATTTTTACGGCTCATGCGAATAAAAAAGTATAGACCCATATCTTTTACATGGATTGCGAGGCAGGCCAAGCCTATATTAATCACTCTCCATGGCACAGATCGTGGCGTATACTTCCTACCTACATGTTTGGTGGAGGAAACCGCAGGACTCGGAGAAAACCACCGTGCACAGTCAGAGTGGTAGGACCTCTTTCCACATGCTTCATGTGAATAAAGTTAATTCATGCATTTCAGTGGCACTCGTGACAAGTCGCACGCACAACTACCATATTTTTACATTGTATCGGTAGTGTACAACATCCAACCTCTATGACAAGAAACATTTATGTGTATCGTGTATCGGTGAATATATGACTCATAATTATGTCTTCCCGTGCAACGGGGGACATATTGTTTTCACGTCCGTTTCTTCCGCTTGCTCTTGTTGTTGTTGTTGTTGTTGTTGTTGTTGTTGTTCTTCTTCTTCTTCTTCTTCTTCTTCTTCTTCTTCTTCTTCTTCTTCTTCTTCTGCTTCTTCTTCTTCTTCTTCTACTTCTTCTTCTTCTTCTTCTTCTTCTTCTTAAACACATTGTTGTTCGCGTTGCGGACGCGATAACTCGAGAAAGATTCGACCTGGGAAGTTGACTTTTTTTGTAAAGATGTTCATATATAAAACCGTGCTTGGGAATGCAGATGGGTGACCTTGACTAATTTTTCAAGGTCACATGGGTATGTCATGTAAAGTTGATGCGGACGCAGTAACTCCGCAAAGATTAAACTTACTATAGTAAAATTTTGCATGATCATGTACCATAATATGAACTAGATAAGGTTTGAAGATGGGTGACTTTGACCAATTTTTAAGGTCACATGGCCACTTTTAAAAATCATTGCAGATGAACTCGAACAAGATTTAACTTAAAGAGGTTGATATTTTGTGTCATTATGTTTCTATGTAAGATTTTTGTAAGACTTTGCTTGTAACTGCAGATGTATGACCTTGAACTATTTTTCAAGGTCACGTGGGCATGTCATGTAAAATTGAGGTGGATGCAATAACTCCTCACGGATTTGACTTAAGAGGTTGAAATTTTGCATGACCATAATATGAACTAGGTTGGGAATGTTGATGGGTGACCTTGACCTATTTTCAAGGTCACGTAGCCACTTTTTAAAAATCATTGCAGATGCACTCGTGAAAGATTTGACTTAAAGAGGTTGACAAATTAACGCGAAAGCAATAACTCCGCAAGGATTTGACTTAAGAGGTTGAAATTTTGCATGATCATGTACCAAAATGTGAGCTAGGTTGGGATTGAAGATGGGTGACCTTGACCTATTTTCAAGGTCACATAACCACTTTTAAAAATTGTTGCAGATGCACTCGAACAAGATTTGACTTGAAGAGGTTGATATTTTGTGTGATTATGTTTCTTTGTAAGACTTTTGTTTAGACCTTGCTTGTAACTGCAGATGTATGACCTTGACCTGTTTTTCAAGGTCACGTGGGCATTTCGTCTCAAATAAATGTAGACCTGATAACTCAAGGAAGATTTGACTTTAGAAGTTGAAATTTTATGAAGATGTTCCTAAATATGATCTTGCTTGGGATTGCAGATGGGTGACCTTGGCATATTTTTCAAGGTCAGGTGGGCATGTCATCTAAAATTGACATGCACGCAACAACTCTGCAAGGATTTTACTTTGGAGGTTTGAATTTTCCATGTTTGTGTACCATAATACTAACTAGGTTGGGATTGTAGATGGGTGGCCTTGACCTATTTTTAAGGTCACATGGCCACTTTTTAAAAAATCATTGCAGATGCACTCGAAAAAGATTTGTCTTAATGAGGTTGACATTTTGTGTGATTATGTTTCTATGTATGACTTTTGTAAGACCTTGCTTGTAACTGCAAATATATGACCTTGACCTATTTTTCAAGGTCACGTGGGCATTTCGTCAAAAATCGACGTTTTGAAATGTCAATAAAGAGTGTACCTTCACCATATCTGTAGATCATTGCAATCGGTACACCTATTTATGAAAATAAGGGTGACAATAGTAAGGGCGCACGGAGAGACATTTGATTTTCTGTTGAAAAATCAGCCTGTTCTAGTCTTTTATGTATTACCTATTTGAGCACATATTTGGTTCACCCAGTCGATGACTCGAGTGCGGTAGTACTTTGCATGTGTGCAGTCGACGCGTCGTGACCTGCAATAGGAGACTCTAGTTCAATACTCGACCAATTTTTTTGGACAAAAAGTTGATATGATGTTTTGTGCTTGCTCTGTAAACAACTTCTGATGGCTTTTTGTGACCACAAAGAGGACAAAAACTGAGCACACATGTTAGCGATTGATTTCCATCATCATGGTTTCAGATGTGTAGATCGGCTCACAATCAAGAAAAACAAACGATATATGCCTACAAAGGCCCAAAATCTTTCAAACATGCCATTTTCGATCAATCAATGGCAATTTTAAAGCACAAAATGTGTTTTTACGTTGCATACCTTCACTAACATGTGTTGGTTTCACAACGTAAACAAATGAACTAAGCTGGAAGAGACCAACAGTTGGAGTTCTAACTTTACTTGCTAGGTGTCACTTTTTCTGTAGTAATATTATATATATATATATATATATATATATATATAAAACAAAACCACATTTTTGCCCAAAACGCTTATGCTTATACATCAATTTTGAATTTTGAGTCTTCCCTTAATACGACCAGATTCTGCACGGTGGTTAATTCCGGATATAGGTTTATTATGTTTGCGTATATGTCTGTGATATTGGATGTGGAAGTGAAGTCACTTTGCCCTATTGGACATTACACTAAAACATCTAAAATGTGGTTTATTCATACCTTCTTTGAATTCAATACATACTTAGGGGTAGCCTTGACTCATTCCCCAATGAACCTGTCTTATCCACTGTTGTTGTGTGGTGTAATTACTTGTATAAATTACGTTACAGACAAAGACCTGCAGCGTGTAAACTTGTAACTTATACAGTACACAGACCTTGAATTGAATTGAATTGAATTTTATTAATCCAGCATAAACATTCAAATATACACAGTATACATTGGGGATAGAAACTCTGGTGAGCTTATAATATCCCCATCCATATATGTAAATCTATATAATTATAATATATACCAGATGGCATTATACACATCAAAGATTATTAAGAATACAATCAGTCAATTAGTTGTATTAAGAAGCAACAAAAATTTCAACTTCTTTTTAAATGAAGACAGACACGGTACCTTTCTCAAATCTTGAGGAATATTGTTCCAAACTTTAGGACCATGGTACTTGATTCCAAATTTACAAACATTTGTTCGGTATCTAGGGACATATAGATCTTCCCTGTACCGGGTAGAATAATTATGGACATCAAAATGAAAATGAAAAGAATTCTTGAAGATATTTGGCATCAGGTTATGAATAGCCTTATAAACAAAGATAGAAGTCATGTAGATATTAATTTGTTCAAATTTTAATATCCTAAGGCTTGAAAAAATAGGACCTGTGTGGGCGTTATAAGTAGAAAAATTGATAATTCGCAGTAGTTTCTTTTGAAGTACTACAATTTGATTTAGGCTTGTGGCATAAGTAGAAGCCCAGGATGTATTGCAGTAGATAAGGTGAGGATATGCCAAACTATAATACAACTGAGACAGTATATTTTTCCCAAATTTCCACCTTAATTTTTTGAAAATACCTACAATTTTGCTCAGTTTATTAGAAGTTTGTGAGATGTGATATTTCCAATTCAAATTGTCGTCTAACCAAATGCCTAGGAATTTACAGTGTGTTACCTGTTGTAATTCTGTATCATTGACTTTTATTTTTAAAGAATGATGGCTCATTGAATGATTCCTTCTGTGGAAGAAAATGAAATTAGTTTTTTCTATATCGACAGAACCACTCAATAGCTAAGCCCAAAGACATATTAATGTTGTTTTCCAATACATCTAGATCGTGACCAGTAAGGATGAGACTAGTATCATCAGCAAATAGTAAAGAAAAGATGTCTTGTGACACAGTACCAAGATCATTAATGTATAACAAGAAGAGAAGCGGGCCAAGTATTGAGCCTTGTGGTACGCCACATGTGATTTTCATACGAGGTGATTCAGTGTTTTGGAAAGAAACAAATTGTTCTCTATTGGTCATATAACTTACGAACCACTGAAGAGGCAGTCCTCTAACGCCATAGTGGGACAATTTTGAGAAAAGAATAGTATGATTAACGGTATCAAAAGCCTTGGACAGATCCAGAAAAATACTGACAGCAAAATGCCCTCTGTCCAGGGCTTCTGATACCTTATTGACTAAGTAATTTACCGCCATTTCAGTACCATATCCTTAGCGAAATCCAAACTGAAAGTCATACAAAATATGATGTTTTTCCAAGTATGCAATAAATTGTTTATTAACTACTTTTTCAAATATTTTGGAAAAGAATGGTAGCACAGAAATTGGTCGGTAATTTGTAAACAATTCAGGATCTCCCTTCTTATATAAGGGGATAACCTTGGCTATTTTAAGAACATCAGGGAAGATACCTGTTGATAGAGACAAGTTTATAATATAGGTTAGAGGTTTAAGAATGCCAGCAGAAAATATGTTTGACAACTTTAGGATCAATTTCATCCCATCCTGGTGAAGAATTACGTAAAGAATGAATTATAACTCGTACATCATCTTCCACAATGGGGTGAAAATAAAGTGAGCATGGATAATTTCCTTTCAGGTAGGATGAAGAGTTTTGATTGGCAGTGGGAATTAATTTTGCGAGATTTGGTCCGGCATTAATGAAAAATTTATTAAAGTTTGTAGCAATGTCTTTATTATCCGATATGTATGCTCCATTATATTTAAATTTAGCATTTACTTTATTTTGTTTATTTTTCCTATAATATTATTTATAACTTGCCATAATTTGTTAAGATTGTGTTTGTTGTTATCAACAAAAGTGATATAATGTTGTTTTTCAGCTATACGCAGTAAGTGATTAAGTTTATTTCGATATTTTTTATATTTTTCAAATTTTTCATTGACATTAAATTTTGAATGACGATAAATAAAGTAAAGTTTGTTTTTCCTTCCTATTGATTTTATCAATCCGAAAGTCAACCATGGTTTGTTAGATTTATATTTAGATTTTATTAATTTGGTTGGAATTGATTCATTGTATAGATCCAGAAAGTTATGGACAAAGGAAATCATTGCTGTATTTACATCATTTGGATGCAAAGTTTGCCAATCATGTGCTTCAACTTTAAACTTGAGATTGTTAAGAGTTTTTTCGTTGATTATTCTTTTGTAGACAGGAGTAGAAAGGTTATTATGGGGTTTATCATTACTTATATGGAAGATGGGTAAGTGATCCGAAATATCAGTGTATAAAATACCGTTTTTTTTAGCAACAGAAAATTCTATATCATTGGTAAAGATATTATCAATGATGGTTGCCGATGTTTATGTAATTCTTGTGGGTCTATTGATAGAGGGTAAAAATGAGTTACTATACATGATATCCATAAATTTACAGGTTCCTGTGTGCTGATTTGGATTCAGGATATTGATGTTAAAGTCACCCATGATGTAGCACTTCTTCTTATCAACCTTGATAATGTTTAACAAATTTTCAAGGGACTCGTTGAAAACTTCTAAGTTAGTACCTGGGGGTCTATATATGAGACCAACAATATAGTTGTCTTTAGAATTGTTTACATCAGTGATAATTTCTATAAAAAGTGTCTCTAGTGTGTCATTAAAGACACTGATATCCTCGCGTAGTACATACTGTAGACTTTCATCTAGAAACAGAGAGACACCTCCATCTGTACGATCCGTACGGAACTTCATAACATGATTATGACCAGATAAATTATATAAATCATAATTAGTGTTATTCAGCCATGTTTCAGAAATACCTATAATGTGAAATCGGTGTCTTAAAATGTGTAGAAACGATTCCAATTCATGAGAATGAGCAGGTAGACTCCGGATATTCAGGTGAAAGAGTGATAAATAGGTGGAATCCACGCCAAAAGTATCAATCATATTGTGAAAACTGTCCTCTGTGAAATACTGACTGTCACATATGTTATTGACCTTGTACGCTGAGACAATTATCTGGAGACAAAGTATGCTGGTAGTAAACTGCGTGTATATGTGTTACACAAAGAGCGGCTTATGCAACTTGTTGTATGAATATATTACCCAGAGCTAAACCAAGACTAGTACTGTTGATATTTATTGAAGCTTCCACATTATGAAAATCGGCTAATAGATATATTCGTATACAAGGTAATAGTAACGAAATCTAGAATAAACCTGATGGTCGTGTGACTGCACAAATTTGCATGTGGAACTGGCGAATATAAATTTTAAATGTGCCACAAGGCCTTGACCAACCATATATGGAAATTGTTGAAGATATATAATTTCCACAAAGAATGAAAATTGTTTGGTTACAACAGTAACAGTGTCCAGTTCACACATTTCCGACCATTGTGTGGGGTCACAATTCCGAAGGTGTGGTTGACACAGCACACCATCATTCATATCTACTGACTGCTGTAAATCCACCAATTAATGCCTAAAAAATGCGTAAATTTCGTGTATGTTTCGATCCGTCGGTAATACGGTATACGTTATCGTCATTTGGTGTGCAAAATGGCGGCTCAATCTCTAGCAGACAACCGACTTTGAAGTGAAGTTTCAACACAAAGAAACGATCGTAGTAAAGTTGTTTATAAGCTATGGTTTGTTCAAAAAGAGTATGAGAAACGTATGTATTTATATGCATTTTGCGACAAAATATGGTAGTCTTCAGTGTTTTTGAGGACTGTTTCGATGAACGAATCATTATCGCCCAACTGCCCATTCACCGCAAACTAGGACGATTCGAAACCGGCAAAAATGAGGCTGAAAAAATGTGCCTGTGAAAAACGCGCACCATAACATTATATAAAAAAAACGTGGGGCTAAATGTGTGCATTAACTACGGGGAATTACGATAGATCAATGCGGAAGGTCGCAGTGAGTAAACCACTGTAAATGCCGACTTCTGGGGGCGGAGCTTAGTGGCATGACACGTCAAACTACGAAGCCTGACCATAACACGCAGACATGGATGGCAAAAGTCGCATAAAATTCACCTTTTGGAATTAAAACTGATGAATTATGGATGGCTAAAATTAAGCATTGTTACAAATTGCAGCTGATATATGAATATGTCAAAATTTGAATTTTTCCCCAAATTACCATGAACTTATCCTAAGGTTTCTTTCTTGAAGGGATTAAGACAGTTGCATGCAGAAGGATCATATAAGTGAGATGTGAGAACACGACAGTGAAAGAACCTTTGTCAGTATAGCTTTAGAGAAAGATAACCCACTATCGGAGGCTTGTATTATATGTTCAATGTGTTTAGCTGCCCATGGTGTATGTTTGTACCACCTATTGTTCTCCCGTGTATAAAGAAATAGAACCGGTCCACAATGATACTGTAAAATGAGTAATAAGTATTGGCACCCTCGGGGCTAAGTTTGTCACAAACAACTGATACATGCAGAACCTCTGGAGGTCATATGACGGAATAAATATCACGAATAATTGTAATTTAGCACAAAGAAGTCATGTGGTGGAATATAATCGACATTCTACATTTACAATAGTTTATCTATGAATTACCTTTCCGTGGTCATCCACTTGATATTTCATATTTACTGCTTTGCAGTACGGAAATTTAAAAGGTTAGTTGCAGACTACCTGGAAGCTCATATTCTATGGCCATAAATGATTCACATTGCATAAGATTTTTTTCCACTTTTCTTTTTTGTCTTTCAATGTCAAAGACAATAATATTCGGCCTGATATTTTGCTTTGTTCTGTAATTCATGGTGGTAAAATCGGATTTAATTCCTTCACACAAATAAGACACTTATGATGCCACAGTTTCATATAGTTCTATGTACATGGAATATGTTTGTGCCTGAAAGTAAATCCGTTCTTACAGTACGAAATCCTGCATCAGTTTCAGTTATTGTTGGAAAGTGAAACTGCGAAAATTACCAAATGCGTGTTCCCAGACCTGCTTCAATATCCGAAGCAGACATCATGCATTGTGGATAGTGATCATGACCAACCTTACTGCAACCTGGGAAAACCGAAATCAGCATGCGTGTCCATCTTTTTTGTCGACGAGTTTCAAGGATGAGTTAAGTTTCTTGTGTGAAGCTTGCGATGAGATGAAACTACACGTAGCCTAAATCCATACTTCTCTGTTTTTACCTTCCACAACTAAGGAATTGTACGTGCTGTGCCATTAGTTTCCTAGCTACCTCTTTCAACCAAACATTCCTTCCCTAACTACTGGGAATAGTCATGTATTTAGCATGGTAAAATGAAATCAGATTTAGGTATTGGTTTTATCATTTTATTTGATACTGTTTTGGTCTCTGTTTGTGGTTAGTCATCTGCTTTAGAAACAATGATTTGACTGCTTTGCAATTTGTTTTTCATACAACCCTATATCAAGCCAGTGAATTTTGTATCTTACCATCGGGCTTTTTAAAAATGTTATCAATAATTATCATCCATTTCGCCGAAATTCTTAATCTGAATATAATTCTGAGTTTAATTTTTTGACTGCAACGAGACAACGGACATTAGATTGAGACCTTTCAGGACTTTATTTTACTTCATCTTACAGTGGTAGTAAGGTCCGTAGATTCATATTCCCAAGCCATGAAATGAAATATGTTGCTACCGTTTAGTTCTCTTAACATGAGTAATGATGTTTGCATTTGCATTTTTGACATGTTGGTTTCTTTGCAATATTTTTGATTTCACATTTGCTTTTCGCAGAGGGGATTGGCACATGCATAAACGTTATATGATATCAAGTAGTCTGACAACTGGTGTGGCATTCTGCAGGTGAAAATGTGATGAAACCTTTTAAAAATGTATTCATTTAAATGTGATTTCGATTATATTCAGCCGATGCCCAGCAAATTACATGGAATGATATAGTCTTTATTGACAGGTACCACTACATACGGAATAGTGTAGTCACACATCAAAAAGATTATGTATTCACATCACATAAACTACCTACCTATATATATATATATATATACATTATGTCACATTAGGGGTTATTTACAAAACATCACACAGATACCCCTTTAGTCGTCAGCACCTTCCAAATGTATACACTGTAGTGTGCTTATCAATGGTGGCCTCTCCGCTGAAACCTGGTTTCAAATGTCTCATTGATAAACAAAATAAAACAGTTTTACAGGTGTTCACACTTTCGTCACCCAGTGTTATGATATACTTAAATTTACCAAGCCACTTTTATTAGCACCATTAATCTCTTTTACCTAGTCTGAACAATATGCGTGTTGCAGCTTCTCTTTCAATGGAAAAATTGTGAATTTATTTCTTCTCCCAACATTTCCCCAAATTTCTTGAAGATCTAGTTTGTGGAACAGGTCTTGCACGTACGTCAGCCAACAATTTTTATCCAGATAACATAAGTCGTTGTTTTCTAGCAAACATTTATACTTTAATGCGTTATGGTCACTATGTGTGAGATATAAACAATATTTTATGGCACCACACTACAAATCAATGAGTACAGGGAAACGTCCAAGTTCGGCTCGCACTGCTGCATTTGCAGCCTACACCTGTGTACCCCTGGAAGGAACTTGCACAATTTAATATGAATTACATGTATGCATGTTGAAATATATGGGAAAATTACTTTTGGGTGAGGCATTGTAAAGGCGAAGTTTTGAAGACTGACTTTGGCAAGAAGTGTAAAAATGCATTATCACAACAAATTCTTGTCTTGTTGAAAAGTAAGAGCCGCGCTAAAGAAGGTCCTACTGTTTTATTTTCCCTGCGGCAGAGGATAATTTTTTACACTAATCCGGGTAAACAGGATATGCATAGTTTAAATGTCAACGCTAGAGTTGATGAAAGGCTACTCACTATTACGTAAACGAAATGCCAAACCCCGAAATATCAACTAGATTATAGGAAATGCACAGAATTGTCATCTAATTTTCATCAAGATTGTCGTATCAAAATTATCCATCGTCACAATTTTACATTTTCATTTCACTTTGGAGTGTTCCGGTTATCAAAACCCATCCTTACTTTTGGACAAATAGATTTATAGTGGTTTTATTTTCATAGTATACTGTTAATAGAAACAAGCCATTCGACAATGTTTTGCTGTTATCAAAGTATACCAAATGTTTCAATGAGCTATTTTTCTTAGTACCTTAATTGAACGGTATCTTTGTACTCGATCTTTAATTTTGGATGGACATGGCACGTGTTAAGCTTACGTAAACTACACGTAGTGATAATAAATACAGATCCTTGGAAGTACCAATTTGTTCTGCGATAAATGATAATATAGACAGCCGTAGTAGAGCTTTTGTTCTTGTTGTTTGTTTCAAATTTTCATCTCACAGGGCTAGGAGACAGCACCAAGCTGAACGAAGATGAGATATAAGCAGAGTTATCCCTAATGATTTAAAAAAAATACGGCTCGACAGTACACTTAAATTCCTGTGTGCAACCTCTGGGTAACTTGTTGCCTCACTAGCTCATTATTCGTGCACTTGAAATATCTTTTAAATTGTCTGATACTATCAGTGAGCTTCGCATGAACCTTTGCTTACGCGATATATACATATATATATATATATATATATATATATATATATATATCCATTCTTTTTTCATATTAAAATATATAACTGTGTATGTTTTGTCTAACAATGCATCCACATTTTAAATTACAGATTTTGAATATGCAGATAAGTAACGGAATAATATTCAGGACCGGTAAGCCGACTTTTACATTATTGTTAGGGCTGTCTTATGTATTTTCGTATTTATTCGACTGGTTCACAGGCCTTACATCCGTAGCATCCATCTTGGAATGTGTCTTGCACCCATGTTATTAAGAATGCGGTTGTAAGATGTGTATCTCTTCCGACAACCCAGGCTGTTTAACCGAACCTATAAATGAACTCAACGGTACATTACGCAGGATGTATTTCCTGATTGTGATCTCATAGTGATTGTGCGTACATACCATGATAGCTGTATGGGTTTATCAGAGCTATGATTTCATAGTGAATTGACAAAACCATGTCGGTCGCACAAATGTTCTAAACAATTCTTGTACATACAATTATCATTTTTGATGGTTTTTAACTGATAAAATCTTATTGGCGTTTCAATTCTAGACAGAGTGTTGTTCATTTTATTTGTCATTATGTGCCATAAGTATGTCTACTGCTTTTTTCCCATATTGTGCGCTTTCTATGTTTCCATGTTTGTGTGTTGAATTTTTACAAATACAAAGGCTATTGCCTCTAAGAGCAGGTATCGCGTATGGTCACTTAGAGTCCAAGGTAAGAAAGAAATCTTTCCCATTTGCGATCGTCTTTAATTGGTTTTATTGGATTCAACAATATGTTGCTGCGATTATATTATTATGTAGAAAATGCAGATTTCTTGAAATGTATATGCACACTTCTTCTGCTAAATGTCAAGATCGAGAAGTATCCTCGTTCAACTTATTAGCTGTCGCGTCCATTATACTAAGTTTGGATGTATTTTAGAATTAGGACCACATTACATTGCTACTCTTTCTCAGACATTCACCCTAATACAGTGTAATCTCACACTAATCCTCAGAAACCTTTTTTCTGTTTGCTATGCTAAAGCAGCCTTTATTAAGCGCAAAGGTAAACTGGACAAACTTCAATTACCAGCTGAGTCTAAAGACATTGACGCTATTACAGTCACTGAAACGTGACACTAGTTTCCTTAACAATCTATTGGTTTTAGAGGGCTTTGAGCCTCCTGTACATAATTACCATGAATCAGGTAACGAGGGAGAAGTGCCGGTGATTATCCAAAACAATATCCCTTTAACGAGACGCCCAAAACTTGAGTTGAATAACATTGAATGTATTTGGACTGAAATTATTTCACAGAATATAAAGGTCCTCTAAGGCGTGTATTACCCCCTTCCCAGTCACTCCGTAGCGGCAACAGCCATATAAATGTCCGATCTGTCTCTTTCCTCACAACAATAGAATTATATCTCCATATTCTTATTCTTACTGGTGCCTTAAACGACTTAAGAAAAACCTTGACCCTACCCATAATGAGAGTGAACTCGGTTAACGACTCTTTGATTTTATCGGGAAAAAAATAACTTGTACCAATCATTATCAAGACCAGCTGGCATGTCCAAATACTGTGAAAATAAATTAGAGTTTGTGTTGAACGATTCCCTTTGTTATACTTTAATTCTGGTATCTTTTTTCCCATTCTACCCCTCGTCACTCTACATGTATATTAATTTGCTCCATTCTGAACCGAGCCACATAGACTGCCTCGTCAAACGTACAACTTGGAATTACAAGCGGGGCACCTTGGACGGGGGGAAAAAACCAACTAAAATAAAACAAAACCAAGGCCTTACAGGATCTTCATGGGGATACGGACATAGCTGTCTTTCTTTTCATCGATGGTCCTCCATCTTACCGGTCCGATATGTTTTTAGATGTTTGAAAACAATAAATTCTTATTAACACACGGTAATTAGTCAGAGCAGCTGTATCTGGAACAGATGCAAGTGCTTAACCTGTCAGCCTCAACTTTTACTATCTCCGTCTGGATTGAAGAGTTTTACCAACTTTATACAATGCCACACAACATTACTGTTCACGCCATAAAAAACTATCCATTCACGTGTTGAAAAAAATAGTTTTAACATGAAACACTCATAAATGGGACAAATTTAAAAGATATTGTGCCAATCAAACAGACCCTCAACACCAGACCACCCACTGCCCCTGCCCACCTTTTCACTCAGGACTAATTCCTGCCTAAATATCTTCCGATCAGGTACTACATAGGTTAAATAAACTCTGTCACTTTTAGATATATTTCTGTCAGTGACATAGTCATACGGGAAATTTTGTCTTTTTAAACGGTGTTGGTTGAATTTGTCATTCTGTAACCAAACTCTTTTTAACTGTTCTTAACAACGCTCGCATTTCCCACTTTCCTAGAAAAATATACATCTTTCCTGTCTTGAAGAACATAGTGATGAGCAATCAAAGGGAAATTTCCTTTCCATCCCGATGCTTCACCACTTCTGAAATGTCTTCGAACGCGTACTGTACAATGTCTTCTTTGAGTAAGTCATAAAAAGATCTTCGGACCAAAACAATTCTCCCTTAACCAACCTGTTTATACTTTTAGTGGACCTAGATTGAAGCAAAAACAACAACAACAAAAACAAAAACAAAAAAAAAAAAGAAAAAAAAAAAAAATACAAACCCAAAACCAAAAAAAAAAAAGTAAAAAGCAAAAGCAAAAGCAAAACAAAATAAAAATAAAAAAACAAAAGAAAAGCAAAACGCAAAAACAAAACAAAAATCAAATAAATATAAATACAAAAAAAGAAAACAAACAATGAAAAAAAAAAAAAAACAAAAAAACAAAAAAAAAAAAACAAAAAACAAAAAACAAAAAAAAAAAACCCGCGTTTTTTTGTTTTGTTTTTGTTTTGTTTTTACGGAAACACTTTGGTATAAGAGACCCTATCATGAAATCCACCAGTAGTTGTCTGTCTAATTGGTGACAACACCCACGTTAATCTGCAGTCGAACCTCTTCATAGTTCCTGTTTAACCACAGAGAGATAGATAGATAGATAGATAGAGAGATAGATAGATAGATAGATAGAGAGAGAAGGAAACGGCTCCATATATATATATATATATATATATATATATATATATATATATATATATATATATATATATATATATTTATATATGTATATGTATATACATGTGTGTGTGTTATGGAACGTCTTTTCTCCTTTTATTTAGTATTTGAACATATCAACGAATACTTAATGATATGATCAATTCTAATTTATGTTATCATTAATTATTTGAATAAACAATAATTGTTGAAAGATATCAAATATTTAAAGATACCGTTAATTCGATATAATCTTATCATGAAATGTATTTGAAGATATGTCTAATACTGGAATAGCTTTTATTTATTTGATCATAAGACAAAATCCGTTTGAGGACATCATCAATTGCATTTAATGATGTCACTAAATCGATTTATTCTTATCATTAATACATGGTGTATTTAAATATATATCTCAATGTTAGTCCGTCATATCACCAAATCGATTTGATCATATGTTGAAATATCCAGATGATTACTCCTGTCACTAAATAGAGTGAATGACATGCTAATTTCGATTCCATGCAATGTTAAACGCGACCCTGGCCACAACAAAATAATAAATGCTCCCCCATCAATAGAGCTGAAGTCATTTTTTTTATATCTTTTGTGGAGCTGTTGCCCAAATCGTCAATAAACTTGCTGAACATTATCTTGTGATTGCTAAATGATGCATTTGTTCATTAGATTATGCTTAGGGCCAACATGCTTCTTAGACTTTTCTTGAATTAATTTGAGAAATTCTACCAAAAAGGCTTTCTTTTTCACAAATCGCTTTGAAATTGCGTTCACAGGGTATCCATACCTACTTTGCTTGTTAACAGTTTGCACGTGACTTTGTTTTGTTTGTTTCTTTGCTTTCCATGTGTAGGCTAACTCATGAAATCTTCTACTTGTCTATAATTTTTTTACCACAGACAATAGGCCTCATAACACAAGAGGACATAACAAAAAATTAATTGTTAAGAGATGCCGTTTGGACATTAGGAAACATTTTTTTCTCAAATAGAATAGTCCAGGAATGGAATGCTTTACCACCTGATAAAATAAATGCAGGATCAGTGCTTTCTTTTAAGAAGAAACTTCAGCCTCTAAGCCTCGGCGACACGTAGTGGAGAAACTATGCGTTGTAGATTATTTCATGTATCCGCTACGCGTTGTAGAGACTCTAATTTGATTGGCTGTTTTAATATCAGTAATGATTGTAAGGACGTATATGATTGGTTTGCTTTTCTTCAGCCAAAAGGTACCATAAGTTGCTCCACTACGCGTAGCCGAAGCTCGAGTACGCGTAGTGGAAAACATATCCTCGGCAACGAGTAGTGGAGACTGAAATCTGATTGGTTGGCTCAACTACGCGTTGTGGAGGCTCGGCAACGCGTAAGACCAATGCGTTATGGCCCTGTTATCTTGCATACGCGTCGGCCACTGGCACCATTACCGCGCCCGTTCAGTCATGATTAAGGGGTGTCGAATGACTACACCAGCGGTTGGTGTGAACAGGGTACAGATTGCGTATGGAGATTTTTTACGGCCATATGATGAATCATAGATCTATGATAATTTTTGGTCAGCGAATCAGTACAAAATAGGGTTATGCAGTCGGGCGATTATTTCGGACAATAGAATTGAGCCGTGGGAACAAACCTGCAGGCCTGTGGAAATCTAGTCGACACAATCTGCCATAATTGGCCTACTGGAAAAATCCTGTTGTGTGAATCGATGGCGTAGGATCTGCCTTGATATTGAGCTGGCGGGTTATATAGTGAAAAATCAGAATCAAGAAAGAAATCATGCACCTTTCACCAGTGATATACATTTTAGGCCTAGGTGCAGGATCGTACTGTTCAGTGTGTGTAGGCCTAATTAATGATAGGTCCCTGGTTTAGCCGTGTCACCATGCGGGCTTAACATACCTCCATTGTCGGAAGGCAGTGGACGCAGAGTGCAGCGTCTTCCAGTATGCAATGGTATAGGGGCCTTGGGTTGCATTATACGCAATCGGCAACCTAACATAACACAGTTTTAGTTATCCTGCTGGACGATATGCCAGGCCTAGATCTTAGACATCAATGCGTGGCGCAGAGACGCAGCCATTTGCTCCTTGGACAACAAACCAGCAATCTAATGTATAATTAACTAGCCCTACATTCCGGAAAAGTTCTGGAGGACTCGGTATGAACAGGTTCATTTTATGCAGATAAATTCACACTAAATTTTACAAAAATTTCACAGTACTTGCTTACGTATTAGGCTGGTTATTTTTGTGGACCGGTTAACTGTTTAGGAATGTGGTTTAAACTTACATATTGCCTGAAGCGATCAAACAGGAGGCTGATAAGAATCCCTCTAGCAAAGTAGAAAAATGTAAAGGCGGTATTAGGCATAAAACCAAATTATGTCAACAATAAATGTATAATATGTTTTTAATATGATATAGGCTCCTAACTCGTATAGTGTATCCACAAATGCTCACTAAAATCTTATAAGAGTAGGCAAAATAGACAAACGGACCTAAGAAAATTTAGCCGCAGTTGGCAGCTGCTTGCCTCATGCACCAATACGTCAATAGTCAATCAGTAAGTAAGTTTCATTCGGTACTATAAGACATCAGGCCTATGGTACAATATAGAATATATGAATATACATCTCGTTTTCTGAGTGACATTTGTCATAAAACATCAAGATTCTATGGTTTGCACAGTCATTTGCTTCTAAAAATTTGTCTTCTTTTGAAACCTTGGCATGTATACGTAAAATTAACTAAGTGCCATATTGTTAAAGGGCTTTGTGATGTCTTTAAAAGATGGATTTTTCTTTCTTGAGGGGTATTGTGTATAATAGTGTGGCAACTTCTTAGATTATGGAAACATGGACACACCGTCCGAAAATGGTACTCTTCTTCAATTGACTTCAAATCACAAACTTAACATATTTTATTATCTATTTCAATTTTGTCAGCTTTACCGCATGCGTTTTGTCCGTGAAATGCCACTGGCATTCGTTTGCACTTTCTCGCCTGGCTCTACTAGCATGCCCGCACGTGCAAGCATGGTTTTTTGGCATGCAAAGACACATTTTTAAAATGCCAGCATAAAGGGAACTTATGTTGTGAGCGGTACTGTGGCATTGTGCCATTCAAACCTGGAAGTGAATTTCCGCATTGCTAGCCTGTGCCATTGTTCTAATGACCACACTTAGCCCGATGCCAGCACGTCAAGCGTCATGCTGGCAAAACTGGCACTGGTCTCACTGGCGCAAAGGAGAAAAACGACACTAGATACCCCTCCCCCCCTTTTTTTTAAGCAAGAAAACAAACCGGACAGAAATGTATTTAGATGTATGTTTTAAAACAAAAATTCTTATCAGTTTACTGACTACTTCCCGGAATAAGTGAAACCTTTTCATGAAAATATACGGGTTTGACCCCATCGTGGAAAAAATTTAGGAATTTGGCCGATTGTTTTGAGATACAAGCAACTAGCTCCTTCACAAACAGCCTTTTCATGTTTGTGGTTGGCTCATTGTGTCTGATTTTTACATACTGCTTTTAAAAAAAAAAAATTATGGTAGGCAATATTTTGCATTTTTAACAAAACATTTAACATAAAACATTGATTTTTACATATAGAACCAAGTTTTTCTAAACATATCAGCGCATTTTTACATTTTTAGGAAACTTTACATACATCCAACACATGTGCATTAATCTGTCTGATAACGAAGCGCTATATCCAGTTATGCTCGATGGTGTACACTCCAACTTGAATGCGCTTAATCATATGAACGCGCTACCAGAAGCTGAAATTAAAAAGATCAATGCTAATGAACCATATATTTGAACCGATTGTTACCCAAGGCAAATTAGTAAATACAATTTAAATAAGCAAGTTTAAAAATGATGAAATAGCCATTTCAAGGGATTCTGCCACACTTGCTTATCATATCATGATGCAAAGACGTTTTAGATTTTTGTATTTTTCCCATTAGTATGCAGTGATGTAATACGTACAATTTGAATTCCATGTGATTAAAATTAGATGAATATTGAACGTGTTATGGCTGGATGAAAAGTTGGAAGGTCCATTTGACCTCGACGTTTGACCTGTAGAGTTCCCATGTAAATTACCCCAAAAGTACAGCATTCCAATACCTTAACGAATGCAACATGATTAAGATTGGATGAAAACTAACCAAATGATGACTGATGAAAATGTCAGATATCCAAATGACACTGAACTTTGACCTTTAGAGGTTACATGTAAATTATAGACATAGGTAGTGTTCCAATACCTACAATATGGGCCCAACATGGTTAAAATTGGATCAAAATTGACAGTTATCCCGGAATTGAAATTTAAAAGGTCCAAGTCACCTTGACCTCTGACCTTTAAAGGTCATATGCAATACAAAGAATGTGCAGTGTTACATTATCTACAATTCGAGCCCAAGATGATCAATATTCGATAAAGATAGACCGGGCTATGGCTACAAGAAAATTTCAAATGACAAAATAAGTGTGACTTTTGATGTTCTGAGGTCACATGTCAACTACAAAAAATGTGCAGTGTTACCATCCTGTGAATTAAAGCTGGATTGGTTTCTGTTACGTGCATGTATAATAGGTTTGGCCATATTCAAGATTTAAATCTTCAATTCGCCCTAATTTGCATAATTTTTAAACCATTGAATTCCTTTACAGAAACTCAAGACTTAATGTAGGGAAGTATTGTCTGTCAGGTTCTGAGTTTCTATGTATAATAGGCTACAAATGAAATGTTGGACAAATTTGCCGGTAAAGAAATAAAGAATCAAACACGGAACGAATTCCCAGAAAAAAAATAAAAACAATATGTCTGTGTTGGTACACAGATATAAATATGATTCGACGACTTCAAAAAACAGGTCATTCCTTATGGTCAGCTTAGTTAAATATAACTCGGGACTTTAGCTCGTTTCAGAAATCAAGTTCCATATCAAATACACGAGATAAGTCATTGGTGACACATTTGCCTTAAAATGTGTGTCATCACGTCCAGGTTACACCCGAAAGTAGCAAAGTGCTGTGCTACTTTAATGCCTAAGCAGTTGCTAATTTAGTATAACCAAACAATTGGTCAATGGGGATACTTCTCTGTCATCGTGTTTGGCTAAGCAGAAACGTACTTGTAAATGTATATCTGTATCTCCCGTCTTTGTCTGAATGCTTGCTGCTCATGATTTGATTTCATGACAAAGAGCGGTTGGCATATCGAACCAATTTACAACTAGAACAAAATTCTTTTGATGCACGTCGTAATGTCATTTGGTGTAAGCGTTTACCGATACAAATGTATTTATAATTCTCCAAAATGACCTGGTTATAAATTTGATTGTTTCTTATTGACAATAGGCGAACAGGTGGTACCGTATGCAGCGAGTGCATATGCTGAATGAAACCCAAATGAAATCCAAAATACCGGTGCGATACACATTCGAGTCCTTACAATTGATCCCAGTTGTGTTTAGTAGCTACCGAGCTAAAATAGATATGGAAATGCAGATATTTTTTCAGCTGTCAAATATCCAAGGTACACTCCTACGCGCATGTTTTTAATGGCGGATGGCATATTTAATTATCTTAAACATAATTTACCTAGAAGGGCAAAGTGTCCTGTAATGAGCCGCTTATTATATAAAAGGTCCATATACGTACTAGTAGTGAAATGAAGGAAATACATCAGGTATATCAGGATATCTAAATATGGGATGTTCATATGCAAGCTCTCCCGTCTTTGGTTCGGCCTTAAGTTGCCACTCTAATCAGGGTAATGTATGACATTGTCCATTAGTATTTGCATCTATCATTAGTGGCATTTTATTGATGCTGTCCAAGGACGGGGTGAACGACTCTAACGTTTCTAGCAAAGGAACACCCTGGAAAGGCCCTGTTTCACGGATGATTCAGGGAGATGAAACGTTTATTTTTACGCCCAGATTACCATATTAAGTAGACTGTTCTCTCCTTTTAATGAGTGTCAGATCTGCAACAACATCCTAATGTTTATAAGGTCTGGATGTCTAATTTTGGGAGTGTAGGTCGAACAGAATTTAGGCTGTTCCGGGATATGTAGAAGTTACATATTCCACGTCAATAATGATCATGAGTGTCAAAGAATCAAAACAGGTCTACTGTTTGTTTTGTATCTATATACTCCACAAAGTACATAAAAAGGCTTCAGTGGTCTATCACGGATGTTTGAATTTGAAATTAGATCATGACGTCCGTGTGAACGTTAATTAGACTATTTGTGCCGGAACGTATTCCCTCAAATGCAGACATTGTTAGGATCAGTCCTCCCACCACCCGATATTCCTCTAGATCTGCATTAGATAAAAAGGCAAAACCTGAATATTAAGCAGCACCAGTTACTGAATGCTGACAAAAGGCTCAAAGTTAAAAAGGACAACACTGTATTGATTTCTAATTCCCCATCAGCTGAGATACCATAGCAACAAAAAATATCCCCGCTTATAATTAAGTTTACCAATTTAATAAAAACTTGTGTTGTTTATGGGCATAGTGATTGAAAATGATCGTCCTTAATTAATCAAGACAAATTTATTATAAATTTATGGATTTTCTAGTTTTTTATTGTTAGCATTATTTTACTGGGTGTATGCATCCTCCAACCTAATGCTTCCAAACAAGCGTTTCAAATCAACTGTGGGACATGTTTTTTTTTTCTTTCTCTCTCTTTTTTTTTTATTTGAAGTGCGTGGTCAGGAGTTTGTAAACACAACAGGGACCAGTTGAATATATCTTATATGCCTTGCAAAACTTTCATGTTTGCAAAGTGCGACAATTGGAAGGGATTTGTGAATATCAAGTTCGAATCCTCATAGTTGACCAGGGTATATCAGCACGAACGTAAACCTCATTGTTTTCGTTTTTCTGTCGTTCACCCACATCCCTAATTATGTTTATATGTGCTGGCAGTCAATGTTTGGAAGGTGGGCTGTTTTGAAGTGTACGTTTGCAAGTTTCTTACAGGCGAAAGCGGCAAAAAGTGCCTACCATTAAATATCAAATGAACATGCATTTGATAGTCAAGCTGATTTAGTCTTTTAACATGATAGTCAATCTGATTTAATCTTTAAACGGCTCATTATTATCCGGTAACCATATTAACCGTTTTATTATTTTTCTTCATATGAGGTGTTTTGTTACTTGTAATACCCAGTTGGGATATGAATAATTCATGTCCATTCTATATTGAGTTATCGTCTTGATATTCCCGTCGGCAAAAAATGCATTTACTCTCCATGTAAACATGAAACAAACTTTCCATGCAGACAAACACCAATCTCTTATTTTTGTCAATGGGATTGTCAGCAGATGACCAGCAGCGCTAGAGTATACATGTTTCAAGTAAATCTATTTGAGTTGCAAAATGTTTTTCTGAATCACAATATACAAAGTATATTCTTCAAACACGTATCAATAAAGCTGTAGCTTTCGACAGATATGGCCATTCAAACGCAGAATTTAGCATCAAACACGTTAAAACGGCTGTAATGTAAATTGGTATAGTTTTAACAGTTTAAGGTAACCGTTAATTTTCATTTTATATGGCCGCAAAAAACGGTAGAATACTTGAAAATTTAAGAACTTTTGCCCAACTCAGTACTGAGCTACAACACGACAGATGTACAAAACAGGAAGCGGAAACCACAATCCTGGTGATAGCACCTAACGTCTACAAGTTGTCAACTGTTCTTGCCAAGGTTAAAAAAATCAGAGTGTCAGAACCCTTTTCTGTATGATTCTAGGATTTTTTCTTACAGAAAAACAATACGACATATCATTTTGACATGCCGATACAATGACTATCTATCAATGTGACAGATACCTGAAGAGTTGAAGACATGGATAGAATAGACATTCGGATATCTGAAATACGGGTTGCGAAAAATCCTTTTTTTTTTTACCCAAGGCATTTATAGCTACTCTTATGCAGGATAAAGAAACATTTATCTCCACTGGGTAGACGCTATTGTGTCTGGAAAGTATTTAAGAACTTTTTAGAACATTAACCTTACTGTAATTTTATATCGATTTGAGAAGCTATGTGGAACTAGTTGTCGCATTGCTTATATGTTTTTACACATTATACGTCATCTGGAAATCAAGGGCTTGCATTTAATCAGGCTCCCGCAACATATGGACACTTTGAGGATTTATTGCAGTGAATTGTAGCAGTCGGCTTAATGTCATAGCAAATGACAAACCACAATCTGTAACTAATTGCCTTTCCAAACACAACCAATAAAAGCCAATACCAGATTCAACCTAGATCACAAACATCTCATTACACTAGTATATTAGCATTATAACATAATCAAGAAACCTTTAGGAAGTCACTTAACTGGCTGCTCAAAATAAATGCAAAAGTGAAGAATGTATGTTCGCAAAATTAATATTGTTTCTTTGAAAATATAATGTGATACTTCAAGTTGGCCTCCAAAGAATTTAAACCTAATTTATTACATTGCTGTATAGTAGTGAATTTAATGCATAAAACAAAAGAAGTGTAGATGAAACACCTAAAGTTTGTTAACACTTGTCTTTCTATTGTCACTTTTATTTTTCACCTGGGTTATCACCCACTTCGTCTTGACATCTGACCATGGAAAACAGCGACATGTATTATAGATAACCACACGTTTTCAAAGAAGGGGATATCGGTTTTGGTGATGACTGAAGTCATTTTGTAATTGTGTCAATCCTGACACAGCACCACCCCCTGTAACAAAGCGTGAGCAAAACAATGGCTGCTGGTGGCATTTGGCATCGATTGATCCTCGAATCCCACAATCTCCAAATGCTTTCACTTGCCACAACAAGCCATGAGATGTGTTCAGCACGACTAACCTGAAGCGGTTGTAGAAAAAATTAAATGGATTTAAATATTACCAAGTACATACAAGTACATCTTACAGAAAATGTACATACAAGCAAAATGAAAAGTGAAAAAAAAAGTTAATGTTAATTTGTGCCACAAAGATGCAGTTTCGTTGATTGGACAGCATCGACAATTAAATGAAGTGACGCTTTTCCGCTCAAACCAGTCTTGAACGGTTTCACGTTTTGTTCAAAACCTTCTGCCAGATTTACTTTAAACTTTGTGGAGAATATACTTTGGATGCGTTGCCGCTTCGTTTCGTCAGATGGTCAGTCACCCTGCAGTGATTTTTTTGTTATCAGTATTTTCTCTTACTTTTACAATCACGTCATTTTGCGCATACTAAGCATGCTTACAGCAAGAATATCCTTATGAGATATTTAGAGCTATCAGGATTGAAATGTGACACAGTCATTTCTTTTTTATTGCCCGCCGCACCTGGACTAGTGCCTTCAATCGCAGACTCAAACTAAACCTGTAAATTTAGGTTTGGGCGGCCACATTTGAATTAGAGTCTTTTGCTTATATTTGACGATATAGGGGAAAAGTGTGAAATCGGCTACAGAGTTTACACATATGCAGTAAGCCAGTTGTACACTTCCTGAGGAAAACATGACATTCTTTGGTCCAAGTGCTTCACATCGGTATGCAGTTAAATAAAAACAGAATCTGGTTATCCTCCTCTCGGGGAGTTTGTACATGTGTGCTTACAAAAGTTAATTAGATTCCCCATGAGGTTTGATAGACATATAAGAGCGCGGTACTTGTTTATCTACAAAACACAGAGATTGGCTAAGTGCGGGATTTACCATCTTATAAAATTCCCTTCATGGGGTCGCACTGCTATGCATGATTCATCATCCTCAACAATTCTGCTCCGGCAGTAGATTTTTTCAAAATGTGAGACCACAAATTTCAAACGAGAACTATTTTGGACTGGAAAACCATAAGGCAAAAGAGTCCCTACATTCATGTGTTGGAGAAATGTTGGGTATATAAATTTAAATGCCAATTGATTTTGCGGAACGTCTTATGTGGAGTTTTCATGACGCTGGCCGACTTGAACTTCATGTAATCAGTGACAAAGGAAGAGACTAGTCTGACATAATCTCATGTTGTATATATATATATATATATATATATATATATATATATACTGAATTCAAACAAACCTATTAACAGCATGAATATAGCACCGCTAGTGTAGTTTTATCAATCAAACTGGGGAAAATAAGAAAGGTGGTTAATAAAAATAGATACATTTGTTAACAATGCAACAACCAAGTAGAGGCTAGCGATGTATATCTGTAAAATAATGCAGGATATATGCACAACTGAATGCCCTTTAGAGTGGAAAGATCCATAGTGTAGACCTTAATTTTTTAATGTGATCTCATTAAAACTAGACAGGTTTATTTCTGATATCTGAATTAGTTTTATATCGCCTCCTGATACTGAATTGGAGACCTAATACACATTGTGAGAAATGATCTGTGGAACCGTCTGTGGAGATTTTCAAATGAGACCGTTTAGAAAAATGAAAGAATTGCACGAAAAATTCCTGCACCCTGTAGTTAAACTGCACCAATATCTCTTACAAGGAGAACATTAAACGAATAGACGGTAGCAGACAATATTTTACAATCGGTTCTCACAGCAGTTTAAATGACTTAGGGCCTATGCTTGGCTTGTCATAAAAATGTGTATGTTGGCATCGATAGGGCATTTGAGTAGATCAGTGCTCTACGTTTACCACAGAAGGTTCAGGTTTTTATTGCACGGTAAGGGCGTATAAAGCATACTGTGTATAACAGGTTGAACATAATAAGTTACCACAAGGATGAATTAAGTTAAATAAACATTACATATCATGGTAAATTTACTGCTGCGCCACATCAACTTGATGTTACAGGGGCAATGAAATCAGAGATGCAAATTATACGTAACAATGAAAACTGAAAGGGGACAATGATGCACCTATGAATGAAACAAGACGTGCAAAATAAGCAAAATAAATGTTGCGGAATGTAAAAAATGAATGTCTGGAATTCTGGCACTTAAATTCGATGTGAACGTCTTGCGTGACAGTGATATTTCATTTTGCACACAATTGCACACACATACACACACATACACACACAAAACAGGCGAGAAATTCGTATATATTATACTGTCTGTGCAAAGCTGTGAGTGATAGATTAGAGCACTTCACAATCTATGGCTCATACCCTATACAAAACGAATATCTTGCATAGGAACGTTTCGACATTTTCCTCTTTGTAACAAGAAATACGGTACGTGACTGATTATACAAGAGCATAACCAGAACACCTTCGGTATTTATGCATGAAAACATGAATGCTTGTGGTAACAGACCACACATTATGAAAAGGTATTACCGCCAATGTTTGTTAATTAAAACTATTTGTCACAATGTGACATAAACAGTTCTTCCTGAAATTTTGTAGTAAAATCGTCTCAATATACATGTAGCTAAAAGTTGACAAAAAATGAACGTAGTCTGCAATATTTTTAACGACCTCAAATTGTATTAGGTTTTTTTTCTAGCGTGTGATCTTTTCAATAAATTATTGTGATATTCAGGCGTAATGGAAAGACAGACAGTGCATCATCTAGGTAACGTGTATTCGTGGCACGCTATTTGGTTTAAAGAATACATACAGTCATATAGCTACATCTTCACCTCGTTTTGAGCAATCAACTTAATCATGAATAATTGTAGAATATACAACGTTTACCAATCAATCATTTGATTTTTTGGGACTATTTCTGTTTCGTGTAGTCACTTGATATATAATTTATAAGGCTTGAACATTGCTATATTTGTTTGGTCTCAATATATGTCAATCCGAAACACTGCGCTGAAAATAAGTTACTGGATGCCTGGTCCGATGTTTCTGAGCTTTCCTATGCAACAACTTATATGTACATATATATATATATATATATATATATATATATATATATATATATATATATATATATATATATATATATATATATATATATATATATGTGTGTGTGTGTGTGTGTGTATCCAAGACTTAGAGCCAAAAGTTCCCCGATACCATTGTTTTTTACCTGTGGCATACAAGCAAATCTATGAAGTGTGCAGGCTGCCACTGATGTAAAATACAGGGACTGTTTTAGGACTGGCCAAGCAGATGTTTTCTTTTGTGTTACCCTAGTAACACAAAGCAGTACGTATCAAAGCCCCATTGGAATAACACTGGACCTTGATACGCTCCCTCAAAAATCATCCAATCATATCCTTTAGAATTTGTTACCCTAGAAACGCAAAAAAATTCAAATCGTCCATTTCTTCTGCACAATGGCTTCTTTTCAATGGGAGAAGGTGCTTACTTCTCTGGCAAACAGAATTATGGACATGGAGTATGTAGCAGAGAAAGAAACCAGAAATTATGTTGCGGTAAATGAGTCTGATACTTCCAGATTACTTGAAGAACAAGAAAATACAAACACATAAAAATAACTGCCAATGATGTCAACAACTTTCACAAGCGGTTGAAGGGGAGGAATGAGCAGAGATGCATTGAAGGCATCCCTCCACAGGAGCTTGACTTATTACTAGCTTTGCACATAATTAGTGCAAGAAAGACTGACATGGATGGGAACTTAGAATCACCACAATCTCTTAGTTACAAGTAAATTTAAAGCGTTGCAAGGTGTTTTGTCAGCAAAGAAAATAGAACTCAAACTCATAACACCCCAGGATTTTGAGAAACTAAAACAAACTGGACTTATTGAAACACGTAAGTTGATTACCCCTATTTTGCTCTCTTCGATCACTAATGTTTACATCGAGCACTTTACACTTTTACTTGATGGTGACGTTCCTGACAGGTCCTCGCACCGCACATCCGGGAATCCAAATGCATCCTTTCAAAGTTATGCAACATTTTGTGCTCGGTCTTTTTTAATTTCTTGCCACGGAACAGCATTTACAAAAACATAAAGCTTGCACGTCTTTAGGATTTTTATTTTTAAGATACTTGTCATATTATAAATGGATCCACACTGTTTAAAATGCTGTCAAAGCTTCGTTGGTAGCAAATTTAGACCGATAAATGGTGTCCAGTTGAATCAACGTAATTAGGCCAACACAGTGGCCTAAGATCTGACAGTCATATCGCAGTCTATAATCTCACATCATGCGATTCCTTTCCCTCTAGTCCATTCATTGGTATTTTAAAATCACTCTTCAATCCACCCATTCAGCAATTTATCCGTAGTACCGAGGTCATTGTGCACAGGCCTTTCTTTGAACAACCAACGTTCAAATTTGATGTAATCCTGCTCCCTTACTAGGAGCACAAGTTCCGCAGTGGATCGTGTCGTCTAACGGCAGTATCAAACAATAATTCTCATTATGAGGCATGTTAATTTTATTTCATTTTAGTATTTTATTATCACTTGAATTAGAGTTTTTTTCTGTTATTTGATGACACGAGCATAGTACAGAACCTTTGACTGTAAGCATTGAATATATATATATATATATATATATATATATATATATATGTATATATATATATATATATATATATATATCATCCCATTACAGATCCGTATCCTTCCCTGTATTTCCCCCCTCGGAGCCTGTGGACTCACTCGGGGCTGTATCCTCCCTCGACCCTTCGGGTCTCAGTAGGGTACAGCCCTTCGGGAGTATACAGGGTCTCGGGGGAAAAATACAGGGAAGCATACAGATTTACCCATGGGATAACATATATATATATATTTATATGGGTTAGACAATGACAGGTTAGCTTACGAATTGTAGAGAGTTCGGACTACGGAATAGGGTAATATCTACCAGGGATGTGGGTCTAGGTGAAAAGAAAAAAACACAATATATTAGTTTTGTGCGCCCGTGAAATTAATGCGTCTACAATTTGTTGAAAATAACACGTAAGGTGTAAACGCAGGCATACTCGTTAATTCTTTCCCTGGATACTAATGGTATGACATTTTGCTTAGAGGTTACAATAAAATCTGGTACATTGGGAAATATATCTAAAATGATCCATATTTTCAGCTTATACAAGGCGATAGAAGACACACATTATAATGTCGCAAAGCACAAGTATTGTGATAAAAGTGAAGACTGAGATAGTTTTATTTGCTCCTAATTCTATCAGAGTTTTTAGACATATCAGACATTTATATTGTGCACTACTTGGTGTTCATCATTATAGATGTGCATATAAGTGCAGAGTAACCTGGTGTGGTTAACCACTGACGACAGATCAGTCCCAGCCTTGATATTTTCTATTTCACAGGCTTCTGCTGTCTTACGCTTAAAATAATTGTCCACACATTGTACCTCCTATATGATCTACATTGTAGTTATTTTGTAAATCTTTATAGTCTTACACATGAGTATTTTAAAAAAATGTATTTTTTTGATTCTTATAACAGGTGCGTCGCCCACTTTTGAATACTCTGCATTCCACATGTGTCCGCTTTTTAAAGCTTGGAACGTACATCGGCAATGTTAAACATTGTGCACATATGGGTCCTTTTTATGCAAACAACAAAGTTGGTGGTAATATAGTTGGACACCACATTTTTCTATTCCAGGATGGGGATCGTTTAAAAAAGAAAAAAAAAAAAAGAAAACCCCAGACGATTACTTTAGTAAAACGCTGGATCAGTTTTGGTCAGATTTGTGTTTTGTACAATACCAGTGTCTTGAGTGCCCTCAAATTTTAGTGTTTGCATGTTTGTTTCCGACAGAGGCCACAAAATTATGTTTAGCTGAGGTGCATGTAATTTGTCATTCGTCGGGTAAGATTGAAGTATAGATATATGTATGCACCTGTCATCAAGAAGTTACACTGTAATTTCTCGGCCAGTTTTATAAAAAAATAAGTGGGATTTACCTTGGTTAAACATTTATCAATTTTGTTCAAAGGAACATGTTCCAGTGGTATTATTATTATTATTATTATTATTATTATTATTATTATTATTATTATTGTTGTTGTTGTTGTTGTTGTTGTTGTTGTTGTTGTTGTTGTTGTTGTTATTATTATTATTATTATTATTATTATTAATACTAATTTATTTATTTTACAAGCCACATTAAAAGGAAAACTCTCCAAATCCGCTAGGTCAATTACTTCGTCATTGCACTCGGGTACTTTCGGATACCCGGGACCTTAATTTGTTTATTATGTGGTGCTGTCATTTTTTTAATGTATATTTTTGCAGTTTCCTTTTTTTCCACTGTTGTGTCCCAAACGCACGCGGTATTCTCTTCTTTAAATTTGTTTTATGCATGGTGTTGCATTTTCTGGTTGTAAATGGATTATCTAAATTAGAAATTATCGTAAAGTATATATGTACATTGTAGCATTATCAGGAAAAGAATAGTAGCACATCTGACAATGGATTATACCTCGGGAGGGGTTAATCCCAGGCCCATGGTAGCCGGAAGACACTAAGGGGAATGACCTATGGGTTTTTTCTGTTAGTTTTGAAATTTTGTAATTATGAGATGTCTCCTTGTCACATTAGTTTACGCCTTGGGAGTGGCGGATTGCCGGCCATGGTTACTATAAAACATTAATAGGAAACTACGCATCACATAAGCAAAAGCCGTTCTGTGGTCACGAAACATATAGGTTCATTGTCCTGTCATGCTAGTGGACATGCACATGTTTAGTCCCCGATTTGAAACAACTCAGAATTCATACAGTGAATCGGGACGTGTCGATTATGACATTCAAGCATACCAAGGCCTGCCTCCAATGAACCATTCTTTTTCTTTTGTTAATAATATGGATTCGGTATATTGGATATGTGCCCTTCTCATTTCGGCTAGGTAGTTGTTGCCGCAGGTTGCTGCTGCTTCGACACACACACACACACACACACACACACATATATATATATATATATATATATATATATATATATATATATATATATATATATATATATATATATATATATGAACAAAATAAGTTTACCTGTATTACAATACAGACATTTCCCACTTATCTGTTTATGTACATCTGGCTAGCCACGCACCGGAGTCTGCTGTTATTATTTGATAATTCTGTAATAAAAACATTCACCAAGGGAAGGTTCAACTTTATCATGATTTTTGAATTAGTAGTTAGGGTACTAAATTTCATGATTTCCCCCCTCCCCCAAATTAGTACTAAAAAAATGATGATTTTCGAAGAAAATCATACCAAAATTGCTCAAAATTGGCCAAAAAATTGACCATCATTTTCTATATTCTATGGAAGTGTACAGACCCGTTTACCCTCTCCCTCCTACCTAGCATACTGTAAGTACCAATTCAAAAATGATGAAAATGTTGAACCATCCCTTACAAAAAGAGGCATTCCGAATCCACCAGTGGTGTAATTGATAAAGTATGCATCCTATCTGGACTGCTTGAAGTCCAATGGAACCACTTAATTCCACCGTGGTAGACTGAAGGTTGCGAACGTTTGTAGCAGGGTGTCTATATTTTATTGGTTTTCATTTTGGTTTGGCGATATCATATAGAAATATTGTGACAAGCACATCACTGCCACTAGTGTGGCCGTTTTCGTTTCTTTACACATATATGCTCTAGTCAACGATAGCAAATTGCACACAAATAGTACCATTTGCCATACCTCATCACATCCTTTATTATATATGTTATATGTAACCATTGAGCCAAAAGGGTGAAGTGACAGTTTTAAGAAAGAATGTCTACAGTCCATATTCTTGAGACATAAAGTGCGCACAACACACACACACACACACACACACACACACACACACACACACACACACACACACACACACACACACACATATATGGATGTGGGCGTAATATGGTGGGACATTGCATGCTGCAGTTATATAAAACGTGTCCTGTGGATATTATCTTGACCGTTCCGAGCTTGCTTTCACGTCGCGAAGAAAGGGAACTGCACTACTTTAAAGGTATGTTTGATTTTTCTTTCATTAATACACTCTTACCACACGCGTACCATATATCCTGCTCCCCTCCCAATAGCCTCAAGATAAAATATTAAACATTCATGCAAGATTTTATACATACCGTTTACCATACGAAATGCAGCATATAAAATCTCTGTTTTATTATATTCATCTACTTTGTTGTTAGCATACGTTCAATAATATTTATTTGTTTGTGTTTGAGCTTGTAGTCTACTATTGTAACACAATGTAGGTGACAATTTATGTCTGGACATACCAGCAAGCACTGTTTGTATTAATGAAACTTTAGAGGTAGAGCCCTACTCCTGCTTACATCTAGGCTTGGGACACATTCCTTGAATAAATGCAGACCTCTAGAAGATGGCTGCCTTGGTTTGTGTGTTGTGAATTCTCTGACAAGTTCCACTTCATTGCAGTCAGGAACACTCATTTGAGACTTGAGACAGGTACCAAAAAAGTTATTAGCATTTTAAAGTGATTTGACGATAGCAGCTCTGAACTTCAAGAAATATCTTGCCTCACACATGCATTGTATCAAATGTTGGTTACATTTGGTAGGTTTACAAATTTACCACATCATTTATATAACACCTCAAATCACATTGATGGTCTCCACAATAAATTTGCACTTTTGCCACAAAACGTCAGAAATGGTCGTTTTAATTACATTTCTGCATGTCCCTGTTTCACAAGTTTTTGAAACAGCAGTAAATGATGAAAGTTGTCAAAATCAGTGCCTAAACTAGCAAAAACATATAACCGTGACACATATACATCCTAAGCTGGCCCGAGTTGAATATAATTATCCATATGAGTGTCATTTAGTATGGTTATTTCGAAACCAACACGTTTGTCGCATAATTAACACTTTAATTTACTTTTTTTTTCAGAAATGAACATGTCCTTCTCTGTAGTTTCTTGTAATTCCAAATCACCAAGGTATTTTTACGAAGTACCTGCTCCAAAATGTTTATTATTGATACTTAATGGGTCATCAATATAACAAAATGTTAGCTTAGACATTTATCCTGAAGTTTCTTCTCTTTTGACAGCTTTACAAGAAACTTATACTCATAGCAAACTAAACATAAATTGGTCAAAAGGGGGGCACAATTGGCACCCATTATAATACCCACTCTGTGTCTAAAGATGGAATTTCCACAATTGACATATATGTTATTCATAAAAAAGTTCAACAACTCAAAAAGCTGATTGTATTCAGATATAGACTGGCAATATTTCATATTAATAACAAAAGATGCACCTTCATAAGATAGGGTCATCATTATTTGGAAGTTGTTTTCCCATATTTTTATATGTGAGACACCTAATGCATTCTTTAAAATTGGAATAAGGTGTACTTGTGTATAAAGTGGGGAAGTCCTCAAAAAAAAAAAAAGAAATCTGTTTGAAGATAAATGTGCATCAGCACCACTCAACTGCTCCAACAAAATGTTCGAATTCGATAAAATGTAAAACCAGTAAATACCAGAAGATACTTCTATCTGACGAGGGTGGTTAAACCAAGATTCTTGTACTTTTTTCAAGCCTTCAGACAACAAAACCGACAAATTCTTACGGAAGGAAATTTGCAACCATTTATGGATTGGAAGTTATTATATTATGAGTTTTGGAAGTCCCTTAATATGTATGTTTATTACGTACTGTATACGCATAAATTTTTGCGAGGGATATATATTCCCAAATTTTCCCACAAAATTAGAAATCCATTAAAAAAAAAACTTGCCTATGTTTCACTATATTTAAAAAAAATAGCCAATAATTCTTTGGAAGGTGCCCCAACTGATAGATTAGGACTACACAATTCTAAAAAATATATTTTGATAAACTAAACACAAAAATTAAGGAGAAAGACAGCCCTTACGTTGTACCAAATGAAAATGCACGCAGACGTATCAGGATACGTTAAAGGCGAACTGACTGGTCTACTGTATTATTATTATTATTATTATTATTATTATTATTATTATTATTATGATGCGTGGCTGAATTAGCGATCTGAAAAATCTGTAGATGGTTTCAAAATAAAACGCACCAAAGTCATAACCATAATGCTAACATCAGTAGCATGACTTTCAGAATTGCGTAGATCAACCCTTTGTGTGATATATAGCATTTTAATTCCAAAAAGCGGGGGGAATGTATATTGAAATGTAACGATTATATACGAGAGTATGAATACTTTCAAGATCATAGATGCTTAGATATACTTCCAGACAGTAAATTTAACTTGAAAGCGCTGGTGATAGGCCAAGCTGTTTGATTTGATTTCCCAATGTTTTATTTTATTTTAATAATAATTTCCCAATTATTTAGCAATTAATTTATTATTTGCATTGCAGAGAGGTTCGGTCGACCCCCCCCCCCCCCCGATCCACCGGTGACTCCTCAGTAGACCAGATGTGAAGATCAAAAACGCAAAAAAATAATTAAATCATGTGTGAAGATGGTTATGATTATTGGCGTGATATAATATGCCTATACAGTTTTTAATACATAATCCGTGGCGTTACAACGGTAATTAACAATTCAATGCATCCGAATGTCTCGAAGACATTTAGAAATCTCTTTTCACGAGCTTCTTTCATATATCTAGTATCTTGGATAAATCGGGCCTACGCGAGTTTTAGGCGGAACATATCTAAAACTTAAGTGATATTTAAATTTTTCCTCATGATGGTTCATGTGTTTCCACACACCCTGCTGGAATTTCTGCAAGATATATACAGTGATGTTAAGTGGCATACTAATAAAAGGTGATTCACTGACCATGTAAGAAGAGTGTTTTTCAGTTCAACTTTGTGGGGGATATAGGTGACTCGGTTCCCGTTTGCGTGTGAGGTTACAAACGCCAGTATATACATTTCTCACATTTCATACAGCCCAGCGCTAAAACCAGACCAAAAATTCACTGGGACGACAAACCGCCAGAACTCACAAGGATATGTACACGTTCCTTATCCAATGTGTAGCAAAAGTACTCTTCTTCTCTGAAAAAGTATTTACACATAATTATGTACATTAATCTATGCTTTGTTATAATAAAACTGGGTGGGGGCTTTTTGCACAGTCAAGAAGCAAAGCGTTTATAAAAATAGGACGTGCAAAACCGGGAAGCTGAGCTTTGAATTGACAATTTATGCCCGTTCTTGTGAAGGAACTAGAAAATGCAACACTGCTCCTCTGAACAGCTTATTATCACTCACACTTTTTGCAACATCAAATGGCCTATATCCATTTTACATATATACCCCTTACTTAAATAACGGGCACACACCCCTCCCCCCGCTTCAACATTTGGTATTTGCGAATGGATTTTTCTGGGGAGTTTATTTGATTTTACCGGTGTCTTTTGGGAGGTTATGGTGGTCGTGAAAAAAAAATTGTTTGAACTCTGCACGTGTCGGTAGCGTAAGGCTGCCACTGTCTAATTACAAAGAAGTATCCAATTTAATTTTTAAAAAGTATAAATTTTCAGAAAAAAAGTATATGTCTGAAGCTACTCACCGGTATTGCAGCGATACGCAACTGTAACAAGAGGGTTCTGTGAGCAGCCCATGCTCAGTTGATCTAAAAATTCATCACCCTTGTGGCTCTGTGAACTTGGGATAGGCTCAGGGTCATCCATGTACTGAGTAAGCCTGATCTTTATGGAAGAACACTAGCATGTGCAACATCAAGGTCACAGTTCAAGTAGTTCTCAAGTTATAGCACTACAGAGTAAAATTCATGTATGTTGCACTGTGACCTCAGAGATACGGTCAATGTTACCCATGTATTGTCCAAGCATGGCCTTCATAGAGAAACATTTACATGTGCAACTTCAAGCTCCTAACTCAAAATATATCTTAAGTTATCAATTGAACAGTACATTTCATGTCAGTTGCCCAGTGACCTTGGAAATGAAGTCAAGGTCTTTCATAAAGTGTCTGAGCGTGGCCCTGAAAGAGGATCATAACCCTGTAAAACGTGCACGTCCAGGCGGCTATAGTTCTCAAGTTATCAGCTGAAGAGTTGAATACACCTAATCGACCCAGTGACCTTAAGAATGAAGTCAAGGTCACCCATGTACTATGTTACTCCACCTGTCATGTCTAAAAGTGTCTTTATGCAATGTTCAATCAATTGGCCAAGTGGCTTTGGAGAAGAAGTTTTATTTCAGATTTTGCAAAAGATTAACAAATAAGATCATTAAAAAAAATATGTGGAGCACGACCACTTGAACAGTTTTAACAGAGACCAACACAAAGTACATCACCACCAACCTGAAGTGAATCTGCTTAGTGGTTTTCCTAAAAAAGTCGAAAATGGAAATTACCATTCCAATCCACTTACATCATATTGAAAAGCACTGTATGCATTTACGAATAAGTACCCGAATTTTAAAAAAAAATCACGAAAAATTACGGATTCAGAGCATCACCACCTTGTGAACAACTTTCAGTTGCCCTTCAAAAAGAAACATTTCTTCAAATCTCAAGCATAATTTAGGAAACGGTTTAAGGGAAGAGGACAAAAATTAAACATTAAAAAACTTCCTCCACCCACTTTTTACATATTTTTTTTTAAATCATAGCGTCACCTGGTGACCAAATTAAGGTTTAAGGGTACCCAGGAGTCTCCCCAGGAATTTCGAAGCAATTGGCTAAGCAGCTTTGTTGGAGAGGAAGATATTTCTAAGATTTGCCCCCCCCCCCCCGACCAAAAACTTCATAAAAAGTCCACAAATCAATAGACCATCACTATTTGAACAAACTTAGCAGGGGACAGTCCAAGGTACTTTCCCACCAAGATTGTGGTAAATTTATTTGGCCAATGGTTTTGGAGAAGAAGTCGAAAATGTGAATTGCGGATGCTTACAGACAGACGACGGATGTCTAGCCACTACAGGAGCTGAGCTTGTCAGTCAGCTGAGCTAAAAACCACCCATACTTGCCTGTAATGAACAAAGAATAGACTTCTGTGCTGAGTCGTACAAGTTAGACTGAATTTCTGGCTGTGTATGATGGGTACTGGGACCTTGCCTAGGCATCAGGCAGTACAGATCCTCATATTACTGAAACCAAAACATGGACCCATGGTTGACATTCCCATCAACCAGACACTCAGAAAGGCTGTAAGATTGTTTAAAAGTATAAGTTAAGTATAAAAGAGTAAAACTGTGAAAACAAAGCAGCATAATAAAAAAAAAATATAAGTGGCAGTACTGGTAGCTAGTGCGACCACCAGGCTTCCCCAAGGAAGCCTGTATCCTCTTTGGTATGCTCCTGGTAAGCTTCTCTCTCTCAGCCGGTGGAAGTGGGTTCCACGGGTCTGTCAGCCACTGTTTCATTTCCTTTGAGTGGCTGCAGGTTCATGGTACTCATCTCTGACTCGAAAGCCAAGCCAATCCTATACATATTTGGTGGGGGACGTGTTAACACATTGGACTGGCCATGCAACATTTGGATGTCATGCTTCTGCAGATACCGCATGCTATTCATGTAGTATGCGGCTGTGCATTGACTTCCTGGGACAGTAGCCTAGTATTTAGCAGGAACCACTGTGCACCTCTTGCTAGGATCTCATCCACATAACGCTGGCATATCAGAGGCTTCTGACATCACACTCCTCAAAAATCTCTAGTCCAGTCATAATGTTCTTGACACAAAAGTATCCATGCACCATTGTGTGTGTGCAGGACCGAGAGGGATATGGATTACAGCAGGAGGGGTATGACCTTAGTTTGGCTGACACAGGTCAACTGACCTGTTGATTGTATGTCGTACTGCTGCAATGGTACAGGCCTGGTGCCACTGCTTACGAAACCCTTGGGCCAAAAGGAACCTGTGTCTTTTCGTGCACTTCACCAGCTAATGGTGGTCCCTCCCAACTGAATGTGTAGGTCTTGCAGATCCAGCTTTCCTTTCCATCCTTTTGTTTCTTGAAAATGGCCCCACCATCACTTTAACGCTGCTCTAAAGCACCCCACTCTCCTGGTAACCTCACACTGATCAGCCTGCAACCTACCAACTATCATGTCATTGGTCCCAGTGTCGCCAGTCAGCGGCGTCTTATACAGCCCACAGGCATCCCGAGACACACGTTTCGTAGCTCTGTGGCTCTTATCTCATTTCCAGTAAATTTTGTAGTTGCATAACCCAGGCATACCTTTAGCTATCCTGCCCATGTTGCATGACAGTCCATGTGACACTCATATTGATTACACAAAATGATATTAAGACTATTCCCGATTAAACCAATGAGGGGGCGTGGGCTTTTTTTGGGGGGGGGGAGGGGGCGTCAGTCGTATATTTGTTAAAGAGAAAATGTTCATGCTTGACTCTCTGTGCTGTGTCATATTGGCCATTGTAGGTGAAATTCCTTTCAGGTTTTAGTGTGTCGCTGTTGATAGACAGTAGAGACTACGTTAAGAAGGTCAATTGTATTTTAACGTCAGACAGGTAGCAGATCAAAAATAGACTTTGATTAAATGAATATTACGATTGGATAAACCACCACCACTTCTGACAAAACAGTTTTCATCCATCGGTTTTTGTCATTTGGGCCAGTACAAACACATTTTCTGATAAGGTCTCCTTATCCCTTACTTAAAGATGACATGCTGCAACAGATACATGCATTGACTCTGTATTCAGCCCATATGATGACTGTTACCTTGCAATTACTGTATTGTATGACCAATTGGATACCAGCATAATAATCTATGGGCAGGGATACAATCGGTATCATGTGCTCTTTTCATTACATATTTATTGAATATGTTTGTGGTAGTCTTAAAATCAGCATAAAAGTACTGATTTCAGTCAATAACCAAGTAAGTTGACCTATTACTGACCACTTCAGAGGTTCATTTTTGGAGGATGCAATCTGAAAAAAAAACCCGTTGTCTAAAAATTCCGAACCAGCCCCTTTGAAATTTCATGAAACTCTTATAGGTATCCGTGTACCTTAATTTATTCCATAGGTGGATTTGCAGCTTTTTTAAAATGCATTTTTGTGCGCGAACTTGTGTTTTTTTACTTTTGCCAAATCGCAAGATGGATTCTCTTCAGACTGAAGAGAAATTTGACTCTATTTCGTTGGAGTTGTGTCTTGATCAATAAGTGTACATTCTACTATTGCTACCATGCAGACTGATTTAGATACTTGTAGATGCTGGTTTTCACCATAACAAGATCTACTTTACACTAGCACACAATAATCCTTGGGTTGGTCTTTTGGTCGGATATCCAATAGATAATACGGCGAGCTGTGATTATTTTTATTTTTGTCCTTTTGGAGGGAACATCAAAGGTTTCTATGATACTACACTGATACTTGCACTAATACTTGTATCCTTTGACTATAATTTGATAAACAGATGGCTCCGTGATTTATTTTTTCACTTCAATTAAGCTTAGTGTAATTTAATAATTTTCTCGTGGCACATATCAATATCTTTGCCTTTCATTTAGACTTCGTGCAGAATACTTTCCGATCATCATACGATGTGTCACGAATGGATTTCTCGAGGTTTTGATTTCAAAGAAAATACCACGTGTTCTTGTCATATTAATTTTCTGTTTCTCTAGTTAATAAATCCGGCTTATGCCTCACCTGTCTAATATATCTTTTGTTTCCTATTATCTTTGGTATATCTAGGAATTTCTCACCTGTTTTCATGTGACACATATGATCAGCCTCTTCTTACCTTTTACGTTAATTTTCAAGGTCTCATCCTGGTAAATAGGTTCGCTGAATAGGTTTGGTGATAGCTAAAATGGTATTTGGTATTCAAGTGCATTTAACTCTCTGGGGGGTGGTTGGATTTTTTTTTAACTTCGAGTGAATATACACCGGTTTTATCTCTGAAAACTTTGTCACTTCATGAAGCAATCGTTGCTTAATGGTTTTATCTTATAAAAATATCTTTAGGAGTAAGAAATTCAACATAAAAAGTATACTCTTATGTTTCGTAAATATAGTACTAAATTTGCCTTCATACTGCATTTTCAGTCCTCTGGCATAGAGTGTGCTCAGAGAGACGGAAAATCATACATCACATGAGGGATCGTACTGAAACTGTCCAATTAGAATGCTGTGGACATATTACCCTGGCAATATTCAGCATTTCTCAAGGTAAGATATAGCCTCCTAATTGAAATAGCACTGGAGGTCAGCATATCCCTTAAGTTTTATAAGCCAATGAGAATGCTTCTTTTTTGTTACCCCAACAACCAGCCACTAACAGCACAGCAATTCCTACTCAAGGGGAAAGACATCTGGACATTCTGGCTGACAAAAGTCTGCATTATTAGGCACAACGGAACAGGAGATGTGTTCCCATTACTGAAAATAAAACATTATGGATACTGGTATCTAGCATATATTAGATCACCCTATTCCCAATTCAGTATCCTTACCTCCATGGATCCCCCTGGAGCGAATATCTTCTGTCGACCATTTGGGTCTCAGGTGGATACAGGTTTTGGGGACCTATGCAGGCAGGGATACGGAATTGGACAAATGAGAACCTCTAGGTATTAACATTAAAGGGATACAAGTGTAGATGCATGTTAATGTAGTATTATTTACCAGTAAAACTTTTCAGTTGACATATTATACTGACGAGCCATCTGCCCTTACTCACAGTATACCATGCTTTTGTCTGTTAACATATGCTCTCGTTCAAAGTGTAATTTTGTGATAAGCATTTATTATCAAATACTATATTTTTAAAGCAATATATATTGCATATAAATATATACATATACATATATGTACATATATATATACATATACATATATATACATACATGTACATATATATATATATATATATATATATATATATATATATATATATATATAGAGAGAGAGAGAGAGAGAGAGAGAGAGAGAGAGAGAGAGAGAGAGAGAGAATGGCACCAAAGGTACTTGTATCCCATGTTTCAGTAATTGACTTACAGTGTTAGGAATGAATGACTTACTACTATTCATTCCTTGCATTGAGGCCGGCCAGTAACTGACCTTTGACCCGGAGTGACCACTGGTGCACCAAGATTAGGGTTGGGCACTTGCCACGTGGGCTAAGCTTCCCTCCCTCATTTTCAGTTCAGCTATCCTCTGTGCGCCAGCTACATCCTGCTGCAGCTTGTCAAGATGCCTCGACCAAAAGTATGTTTGGCATGTAAGAACGAGCATGATCCACCCCAGGGAAAGAAGTGTATTTACAGTATAGATACAGCTGCTGACAGATCCAATGAACATTTATCCTAACGTATTCTGGATAAACTTACGCATATTGAAGATCGGACTGCCGCCGTTGAAAGCCAATGGCCTAGGACTTAGGCCTGACCAGTGAGACAGAGGAGAGCGACCCTGGGGTAATCCTTCCAAGCGCAGACTCAGGTAAGCTTCACAGATCAAAACCCTATGTCTGTGTGCAACAAAACAGTCAGTGACCATGCCATATTCTATGTAGAGTGGCCCCACTATCATATTTTCCATGGCAATGAGAGAAAGCCAGCCAAATTTGACAAACTGACCCTATGTGAATTTATGTTTGGTGCTCTGAACATCATTCTAGATGGAGCAGGGGACCGCGCTCAACAGCAAGCCATGTAATCCCTCTTGCGTGACACCTGTAGTGACACCATGGAGTACACCTAGGAGAACGCCAGAGGCTGCTATGCTGTAATACTGCAACAAATGGAGCAGAGGCGTATTTGTTGGGGGGGGGGGGATTCAGCTTCCTTCCAGGAATTACGCAGAACATATGCCCAAAGACGTTTGTCAGATGCAATATAAGCCACCACAGCTAATAAAGGAAGCTCATGGCAGGTGAAAGCTTCGTCAGGGCCATTCTACTGTTACAAATTTCAGGAGGGAAATTGCAAGCTCCCTCAGGGCCACTGTACTGTTACACATTTGAGGAGGGAAATTGCAAGTTAACTGCAGATCATTAAACTTTGCAAGGTGTAGTGCGACATATCTATGTATATTGCCTAAATTCAGTTGGTGCAGCTTACTGGCACAGTGAACTTCAATGTCAGAGAAAAGCAAAACATCAGGCAAAAAACGACGAAGTGGAGGCATGGATATTCTCGCCAAAGCCTCTCAGAACAGAACACACGATATTAGGTTTAATGATCACTGTGTGGCTGCTGTTATGTTCAACTCTGACCCACCAAGGTTTGACTCTCACAATATGGTTAATTACACTTTCAATGACAGCCCTCCTGATTCTGTTAACAGTCATTTATATTATCAACCCGCTTCTGCACACGGCTAGTGGATGGTCACTTCCATGCCTTTCGAATATTCTCATCAATTTCTCCAAATGCCGATTGGATCCCAGTATGCTCGTATTTATGAAATTGTGTGGGCGAGTGGTGTTCCCAACTATCGCGGGGCTTGGATACCACTGCCAAATAGCCCCTTGAATGTTGCCCATTGGTGGCATCGTTTGATGCATTATAGCGATAATGTTATCTGTGACTATTTAGAGTTTGGTTTTCCAATTGGCTACTCTGCCACCATCTCACCTGTTCCCTTGCATCGAAACCACCCATCTGGCATGGCTCATCCTCAAGATGTAACTGCCTATTTACGCCAAGCAAGACATTTTGTTTTTCCAAGAATTTTTTTCTTTCTTTGTTTGTTTGTTTGTTTCTTTCTTTCTTTCTTTCTTTCTTTACAAACAGATTTGTCTTGAGTTTTTCTCGGACCCTACTGCAAACCACCAAACTTGCCATGGTGAATGACCTACCAGCGAAATTACGCACCTGACTTAGAATAGTCATGATTATCAAAATTATGCAAATGAGGGGCAATTGAAATTTTAAAAGCTCCATATCTTCTAAACTATTGGAGATAGACACAAAGTTCTAACTTACACATATAGGTTTGAGACAACTGGCAAATCCTACAGCATAGAAACAAAACTGAGGGAATTTTAATGTATGCTAAATTCACCAAATTTCTCTCCAACCCACATACAGGGCTTGAACTGCTTTTTGTATGACCTATTGCTTGACCTCTATGTTGCCAGGCAACCATTTTGCATGCATAATTAAATGGCTTGAAACTGTCTCACAGGCAGCTTTGTATCAATGCTTGCTAGATGAATGCTTTGGAATGTTTGGGTCTTGTAGCAAATTAGGGAGGGGGGGGGGGGCTCCCAACCACTGTGTAAGGAAGCTCTCAATAAAATACAATGTAACTTTTAATATATGCAGGAACAGATTGAATCCATGCTGCCATATGTACCAGGCCGGCTATAGTTCCCACTAGTGCAGAACAGACCTGTCAATGCACCATGACTCAAATTAGTGTCCTAGCTGGCCTGTTTTTGCCTGAGGCAATGTCAGTCTGCTGACCTTATCAGGGCCAAGGGAACTCAGGCTCCAGACTTCTAGCCAGAACAAGCCTGAGTGTACCATCTGGTAAAAATAAACTACATAGAGAGCTGAGTTGGCAAGACCAAGGAGGGTAGAATTTGTGTAATCTCAGTGGACACTTTTATGTTTTTGTTTTCTTGTAACCAGTGAGATGAAGCCTGTTCTTTATAACCAATACTGAGACAGTATAGTTTTGTCTTGTTTCATAGGCACATGTTTATGTAGTTTCGTGACAGCTTCTGCTAAAATTTCATTTTGTATTAAAAGAAGGAAGACAGATTTGTATTGCATATATACACATCCCGTTGAATTATAATATGTATACACTGTACATATAGATGTGTGCATGTATGAATAATGTGCATATACATGCACACATACTCATCCATGCTGCCCAGAAGGGCTTACCCTCTCAGGAGTGAGCACTTTTCTCTGGTCCCATGAGTGACTTTTCTCTGGTCCCAAGGGTGCCCACTTCAGAGAGGATTCACTGTATAAGTATACACTGCAATTTTCTTTCTTTCTTTCTTTTTTCTTTCTTTCTTTCTTTCTTTCTTTCTTTCTTTCTTTCTTTCTTTCTTTCTTTCTTTCTTTCTTTCTTTCTTTCTTTCTTTTCTTTTCTTTCTTTTTCGTTCTTTCTTTCTCTTTCTTTCTTTCATTCTCTTTCTTCTCACAACCAAGTTGGTCAGGAGATTTTGTCAAGCCCCTTTTTCCAAAAACCACCAAACTCACTATGGTAATTGACCTAACCAGTGAAATTGTGAATCTCATTTGGAATAGTCATGATATTTAGAAGTATGCTAATTTAAAAGCAATTAAATTTTAAAAGCTCTATATCTTCCAAAAGATTGCAGATACTTAAAATTTCAATGTGCATATATAAGTTTGTAACACCTGCCAATATAATAAACAGTATAAGTTAAGTAGAATTTCAAATTATGCTAACAAGGGGCTTTGAAGGGTTTGAAAGTTGAGTATCTCTAAAACTATTATACATAGACATGCCATTTCAACTTAAATTGATAGGTTTTTGGCAAAGCCACATTCAATGGATCATGAACCAAAGTTGTAGGATTTTAATTCATGCAAATTAGGTAAACAAGCAAAATGTAAATCTTGAATAGCTTCAAAAATATTGCAGAAGGAGGTGCCATTCCTACTTCAATTTATGGGTTTGTGGCAAAACTCCATCCAATGAACCATAAACCAAGGTTGTCGGCTTCCAATTTACGAAAATTAGGCAAACACACAAAATAAGAATGCTAAATAGCTTCAAAACAATTATAGATACTAGCTTCATTCAAACTTCATTTTATAAGTTTGTGACATGGCCACATCCAAGTAACCAAGAACCAAAGTTGTAGCATTTTAATCTTTAAAAATTAGGCTCATACACAAATTTAGATTATTTTGAACAATGGCAAAGTGTAGCATTTCAAACTGGTCTCATTTTGAAGGCACCCAAACAGATTTGCAGTGAAGCAAATCTTCCATTATAGTTGAACAGTGAACTGCAGTGTGCTGCCATGCTAGGCCCATTTAACACTTTGCCCTGAAATCCGGGCATTTATCGCCCACAATGACGCGCCTGAAGAAACACTCATGGCCAGTTGCACACATCTGTGTTCAGCTTGGGCCGAACCAATAGTAACCTCTGACATGGAGTTGTTGTGAAATCCAGGTTAAACCTGGAGTAGTGTGACACCAGCTGGTTTGCTGACGGTTCACATAAGTGTAGGTTACACCCCTTGAGGTAGACACCAGATTAATTAAATTCCCATTGTTAATCCTTTCCCCCTGGTCCACATCGAATGAAAACTTGTCCCTTTTTCGTCATTCTGGTAGTGCGCACTAATACATATGTGCAAGCGTAAACATATTTCTTTTCATTTGCGTACAGCTTGGTTGAAAAAGTGAGCTATACAACGTTGGAAAAAGAAACACTTTCAGAATAAGTGGAGAAACACAAAGATGTAGTTGAAAACAAACAGATTGTTGCAGAAGGGTGGAAAAAAGGGACAAATTTCTGGAACACAATAGCAAGCAAATTCAATGCAAGACATGGCGTGTCAAGAAGAGCGAAAAAGCAGTTGAGAGATGCGTGCAAAAACATAAAAAGTAAGGCAAAACAAGAGTTTAGCACTGAAAAACAGAGAGAGAAAAAAACCTAGAAGGAAGAACACAGTCTTGTTGAATTTCACCCATGTCCCAAAATGTGGTCAATATTCTTCCACAACAAATCTGCACAAATGAATTTGAATTGCATGCTGATGCTGCCACAGTCGGAGAATATGAGGCAATTACAACTCAATGTTTCGTACATATTTACATTTATTATGCACACACAGATTGCTACACTGATGAGAAGTGCAAGGTCAGGAAAGCATTCGTATTCACCGTCACACAAAATTAATTTCAATGACACATAATCTTTGTTTATATATATATATATATATATATATATATATATATATATATATATATATATATATATATATATATATATATATATATACATATATATATATATATAAATATATATTATAATATAATATATATGTATCGTTTTTGTAAAACAATGTAAAAATTAAAGTATTACAAAATGATTCTTGAACTCGCCTACCATTTTGGTTCTGTGGGAAGAAGACGTGCTCTCTGCAACTTTCCAGCACGCCGCTAACAGTGCTTATATGTACTCCAAATAAATCAGCATCAGTGGGTAAAAATTCACCATTTCCATAGAACTGCAGGGAAATCAAATGATCAAAAACTGGAGAAATAGAACATTCATTGTTCTGCACACGTTGCAGCTGTCTTTCTACAAACCGTAGAATGCCTATAATGGCTCGTTTTGCAAAGCGAAAACAGAAGAGATATCCGTCATCATTGTATTTGTGAAACTGATTACTTCTATCGTGCAGTAATCTTCCTTAACAGCCATTCAAGCATTTCAAGATCATCTATCCATTCCAGATAGCAGCCATTTCGATCACCACCTATTGCTCTCAATGACTTCACATAAAGCTTCACAGTGGCCAGAACGCTATAATACAAACTTCTCTTATGTAATAGAAACACACAAATACACACACACACATTTTTTATTAGTTCTCCTTGGTGAATCACACTTTCTAACCGTGGTGTTAAAAACCAACTGGAAGGCATGTTCAGTGTTAACTCAGTTCAGCCCCAGGTTAAGACAACACCTGACGTGTGCAAGGAAAAAAATCAACTCCAGTTCAATCCAGAGTTAATGCTACACCAACTGAACACTGACGTCTGCAACTGGCCATCAGGCAAACGCCGCGTGATCCTAGTTTTACCGTGGCGTCCCCTGGGCTCTGTGAATGGCGGTATACCCCGTGACTTTACCAAGGTTCGTCTTATAAGCTGTCTTCTACTGTACTGACCTACTACTGGCCAATCATAAGGCAAGAAATCAATGGTCTAATCACGACTTCAGCCTACAGTCTTTCCAAGATTCAACAGCTAAGTCCTGATATTGCTTGATTCCAGGGCACGATCCATAGCTACGTTATTCTTGGTCACATAATCATTCCCTAGTTCCTGTAAGAAATCTGGATCACACTTATCACTCTTCGTTGCCCAGTGCCTATACAAACGGTTTGCCTCTTTTTGGCACTTAATGTTACTACGAGTCTCAGCATCTGCCTTAAACTTCCCCTTGCTAGAAAATTTTACCTTGCCAAGACATTGCTTGCCAACTTCCGTTAAAATGTCTCTTAGGCTTAACCAGGCTTCATTTACCGTTAGGAATGCATTATGTACAGTTCCATTGGGCTAGACATTTACTCAACTCGTCTTTAAACATGGCTTAATTTGAAGATTTGGTTATGTTCCATTTATAATGCTGTACTTTTGGATGTGTTGTCTGACAATGCGATTCATTGAACCTTGAATAACAACTGCATGATGATCATTACCTATGTCATATAGTCCTAACTCGTCAATTGTTATCATGTTTACACTATTTACCAAACCAGTCATTGCCTAGGCATAATCAATTACTGATTTCCGGGGTCCACGCTGCCATGTATAATATCCTGTGCAAGATTCCTGACAATTAAGTACTGTCATGTTCGAGACTTCGGCTAAATGAGAGAGTAAATCCCCATTATGACCACGCTTTCTCGGATTTCTGAAGTCCGGAACGGTTCCATTAAAATCCCCCAAAAGCAAACACTCAAATCCCGATGCCTTCGAGGATCCAAGATTTTCTATTAGTTCTTCACATATGGTAACGCTAGAATGAACTAACAACCCAAATTAGACAGTATCATTACCATATCCAAACCGTAGTCCTAACGAAAAAAATCCAAGTCAATTCCGACCAAAGGCAATGTTCCTTGGTATGTATAGCTGAAACACATAAATTTATAGTTTGAATTTACCCAAAAGAGACCAAAACGTAGGTGCAAAGGTCCATAGGGTCGAAAAAACCATATCTAGTTTTCACATGACAGAATGCAAAAAGTTTTGTTTGAAATTATAGGCCTATTTCAGTAAATTGGCTTGAACAGGTGCATCATTTATGCACAACAGGACCATACAATTTATAAAAAGGGACCAAAATTTGCAGCACATCAGAGAATTTGTAAGCCGAGGTTCTTAACTTCTTGAAAATGTCAATAAAATTCAGTATTTAAAAAGGTACTTCTTGCAACCACCATCTCAACAATGATCATCATCCATATTAGTCCACAAAGCGACACCAACACCAACATCAATCCATCAGAAAAGCCCTCTAGGCCTAAAATGACCATCGATAAGACAACCTCCCGATTTTTTACTGCTGTCCTTACGAGCTCTACCTATCCACTTATAGCTACGATGTATGTTCTGAGCAACTCCGTGAAATGTTTCTGTCACATAATGCATTGAAAATGTTCATTTTCCGATAAAATTGCTATTTCACTCCGCTTAGCCACGCCTAGGTTTTGAACATTTCAGTCAGCTATGGGGGAACACTGGGACTTCTGTCTATTTTGTTTTTTTGACCACCTCTAAGATGTCCGTTTTGACCACAACCTGAAATTGCATGTCTACATACTGATTTCGTATGTCCTGGCACCCCACAATGGGAAATTTGGGACCCTAGTCTTCACTATTTTCAACGACGCTGATTCGGGACCTATTACTCCGATAGACTCGGATTTTACCGTTTTTGCCGGTAACGCTGCCTCGGTCCTCTCCGCCAGTGCCGCGTGTCTCTTGTTTTTGACTCTCTAGTTTTCTGTGATTGTCGGTCACCTGCAAGTTTCCTTTACCTCTTTTTTGTTTATTGCGATTGACATTGTTATTTCTGTTCTTGCGTTGGATAATCAGGTGAGGAACCTTCAGGCTTTGGATCAGCTGTTTGGTTCCATAAGGTGCAGACCGTCCGGCAATAATGCAGCCTCATTGACCGTCCTGTCTGCCAGACGCAATTAAACGTCATTGTTAACGAATTGGCAATCACTTTCTTTGTACAAACTTTCAAGTCCCACATTGACAATTTCGGTATAATGGTATTTAATGAAACTTACATGAAGAAAACCAAAATAAAATGACAGGCATATTCAAATTGGGTAGTGAATGTATTGAGGAATGTGAATCCTATACACGTCACAGTTCTTGTGCGGCAATTGAGTCAATGCGCGCGCAAATGCTCGAGACGCTCACTGAGTTTGCCACGTTTTTTTGCACCTTTGACTAGAAGTTTTTACAATTTAGTTTTATCAATGTCACCTACTTTCTCACAGTCATTGGATCCTACACTTAAAACCACGTGATCATATTTTTTCTTTTCTTTGGATAACGCATTGTTGATGTCATTCACTTTTGCTCCACCGATTGACGTTACTGTTGTGCTTTGGTTACTGCTGGCACAGTCGCGTAAGATGGAACTACCTATTACAAGAGTTCCTACATCTTTATGTTTTGAGGGTGCATTGGCCGTTTCTTTTAGCCTTCTTTAGAGTTCCATATTTTCTTCTCTCAGCTCTGCACACTCTGATACCTTTCCTGCCAGCTGCTTTACCAGGTCTACATTGTTTGCATGCAAAGAGTCCAAAATTTTTTACCAGATCGAGATTGTCCTGCTGCATGTTGTTCACTGGTTTGGTGAGTCTTTTTTTTTTTTTTTTTTGCCAAGAACATGCCAAAATATGTCAGGAGACCTCTAGAGGTCAGAGGCACATAGCTCTAGCGATTAAAGAATTCTGGCCCTGTGATCTTTATAACTACCCATTTCATTACAGACAAAATATTTTTTCGCCTTCCGAGTATTTTTGATTTGAAAGATATCTGGAGGTACATACAAATTGACCAGGGAACAGCTCTAGCTTCTATAGACTGTAACTTAATGGATCTTTAATCGTAACTCTGTTCAAAGGCTTCTAGCTTACAAGACGTAGGCATCCTTACCGTAATTTAAATCTTGGTATAGAGCAATATGGCTACCATCAATGAAGAATTTTTTGCTATCAAATTGAGCACGTCCCTTTTACTCTCACATGGAACTAGCTTATATCAAATAATTTTAAATTTTGACAAACTTTATAGAATTTACCAATTCAAATGTAGGCCTAAATTACTGGCAAAGTACTCTGCAGCTTTGTAACAAGTCAACAAAAACTCGTATTGTAAAATGCATATGTGTGCGCTATGAACATGTGTGGCTGTCGCCACTGAAAACTTAGGTAGAATAAATACAGAGTCTTACATGGCTGAGAGTGAGTTGCTATTTTCTGTCACGAAGGATCATTGTTGGTGGAGAAAATCACGAGTTACCGCATCCAGCTATGTAATTTTATGTTTATTCCATGTTTAATTGGGTATTCATCGAAAAAAAAATGCCGTAGGTCTGCTTTCAAGCCGACCTTGTGTTCCGTGTCTGTTTACGTTCGTCGTAGCTACTCCACGTCACGTGTCACATAGTGTCAAACATCCTCCAGGCACATTTGCCTGACTGTTAATGCACCAAGCCATTGATGCAGGCGCGTCAAAATTTAGTTGGAACAATATTTAGATAAAATGATCTTCAGTGGGTTACTACTTTTGAATATCATTCGAGAAAATGGTAATTCACCACCAAACATGACTAATAACAGGTTTTCCTAACATGCCGATGTTTGTTAATTCTACAGAGTAAAATTTATTGAAAGTTTTTGAGTTCAAGAAAACACATACTCATAGTGCCAAAAGCGTTAAAAAGTACTTTACAGAGATGTAAAGTTTCGCTTGCTGTGGCGCTTGCGCGATTAACCATGAGATGCAGGAAGATGAAATATGACCCGCTGTATAAAAAGGCCTTGTAGAGTCTCTGAAATGTGCCTGTGGGAGCGGTAATGACAATGCGTTTCAGTATATTTAATATTCTGTCTATAGAACCGAATGAAATACAAAATACAAACCGTTTGTTAACTCACCATCCTCGGTATTAAGTACAAGTATACTTTATGGCTGCCGAAATTGCGGAATCAAGCAAATAGGCATCATCATCATCATCATCATCATCATCATCATCATCATCATCATCATCATCATCATCATCATCATCATCATCATCATCATCATCAGTAGTAGTAGTAGTAACATAACTAATTAATTCCTTCCTTCCTTACTTGCTTACTTTGGGGTTCATCCCAAAGTTACACACGGAGAGCATACAGACCAGAAGCAGTCACATAGACTGTGGAACTAGTACCAGGATTGACAAGACATTAAAGCATGTTGCATGTACATTGTCGCAAGTGTCCGTTGATCGAACATGCGTTTTTAACCTTTCAGGGAAAATGATCGACAAGTTTGCGAACCTGACAAGTCGGAAATGTCTTTAGACAAAATAATCCCATCCCTGCAAACATGCTGTAACAACTGCAATTTAATTAGAGATGTCATCGTATCTCGATAAACAACATATAATATAAAACACAGAGTACCCCTCTGTATAAACCGTGAATCAACTTGAGAAGCTCAGTGAACTTCCATAGAGGACAACACTTATTAAAGTGAAACAGGAAAAAATAATTTCTAACTTTCGTACACTTACAGTTAACATAAACATATGGTTGAAAAGTGCGTGTTCATCTCTTCATTGAGACCTACTTGTATTATTCCAAGTATCAATATCAAAACGTTGCTGTGATGCGATGTATGGGTGATATTTAGTAGAAAAGAGTACCCCAAAAATACATAAAAATTGATATTAACTACAGAAAAAAAATGATGTGATAAAAGTCGTGCTTTGTGACATTCGATATTTGTTCACTTACTTGTAATTCAAAACGTTTTCAGTCATGGTTACGTTATGTTCACCCATTTTTTGCACTTGTTATGCCGATATCCAATAAGCCTCACAGGGACCTCAGAAAAAATGATTGTACAGTTAAAAGATACGGTATAATGGGGCTTTCAGTCATCGTTTTGTGTGTCGACCACGCATCTTAAACCGTATTGTTGAAAGCAAACCTCTTCTTCTTCTGCTTTTATGCCGTATTATGTTTTTGACACAGAAAATACAGAATATGTTTGATGAATACGTACTGATGCCATGTACACAAAATGGGCTGGAATATTTTTATTTATATGCCCTTATCAAGAAGCTGTGTATTTGTCGTTTTTAGAGCGAACTGGACTTCACAATAATATTCCCATCTTTACAAGTCCTTTCCCATAAGCCATATACTAGGGAAGGCACGGGCTATATGCATCTTTAAAGTCACTCATCCTTGTTTTAATTTGGAAATTGAACTTTTATTAATATTTGCAAAGATTTCCGCCGTCAAAAAGGGGTCCGAGCCCGTAATACCACTACGTGACGTTGGGAACTAACAATTTCCCTCTCTGTGGTATTCACTTAAAAAAACCTTCAAGCCTGCATTTTTCGTTTAAAAGCACCACTCATCATAAATTCCGTGTTGTAAATTAATTTCTGGCAAGACATAACAAGAAGACCCCCCCCCACAAAAAAAAACAAAAAACAAAAAAAAAAAAAAAAAAAAAAAAACAGGCTCTATCTTCAACAGGATGTATGTGCCTTTTTTGGAAGAATGCGGTGGACCTGAAAAGGGCTTTTTTGTTTGTTTGAAGGCTGCACAAATCAGTAGCAAGTGCAACACCTACGCTTCTGTTAGCAAACCTGCACTCTCTTTCGCATACTGCTGATGAGCTTGGCTATCTCGACCTGCTGAATGTGGTTCCACAGGTCTTTGAGCCGCTGCCTCGACGGGCAGGCACATCCCATAAATGTCAAACAGGAGACAGGTTAGGAGATCGGGCTGGTCGTGGCGACATTTGAATGTGTGGCTTGAGATACTGCGGTATGCTGACCAGTACTTGGCAATGCATTTTCCTGCTGGGACAGTAGCCCAGGATATTACTATTCGTCGACTGTGCGCAGGATGTCACCCACATGCCACTGGCCTGCTAGAGCCCCATTTACCCTAATGAGTTTTGTTCTTCCTGTCGCCGTGCGAACCCCATCCCCAACCCCCACCATGTCACTGCCCCCTTCATGGCTGTAATGTTCCGCCATGCATCCATCCAGTGGATGGATGCATGGCGGAATGTGGGATTTGTGGATTTCACAAATCTCTCAGAAGGCACACGCCTAACCCGTATCCTTCCATCATTGAAAATCAAGGCAATATCATGACTCGCCTGACCGCATCACATACCTCTGTCTAGTAGACTTGGTAAGGGAGTATACACTGCATTTTATAATGCAAAGGTCCCACTTGGCGCAGGCGTTCCTTGGCGCAAAATGAATAAATAATCTAAAGAGGCACTTTGTCTCTTTGCTGAGACTCATCTAACTGGCATATATTATCCTATTAACATCTAGATTAAAGAAGTACACAACCATTTAACAAGAGAGCAGAAGTGAACGTATGTGAGTAGTTGCAACTGGCTAATTTTAGGGTCTGGGATGCATTTTTGGCATTATTTTAAGAATTGGCGGCCATTTTGAATTTTAAAACCAAGATGGTCGATGGATATTTATTTCTCCTGAGGCACAGTGCACCATTTAAGACATATATGAGCCACAAACATGTATTATACATCAATTCTCACTGTATTGTGGGCTGGGAAAATCAGCTCTGGAATTCCATTTGTGAGAGAATGTCACTAATGATGCTCACAGTCTTCTAAATAGAATTGATTATTCTAATCAGCACCTGAAAAAAAATGTGTAGTGCATAGGCACATGTATTAGCTTTGGTACAGAAGGGAACGTGTTCGTAGTTGCAACTGGCTAATTTGAGGGTCAGGAATCCATAATTTGGGTTATTTGAACAATTGGCATCCATTTCGACCTCAGATGGCCGCTGTATATATGTTTTCTTTTCCTCAGGCACAGTGTACCATTTTAAACATATATGAGCTTGTAACGTGTATTATACAACAATTCTCACTATATTGTGGGCTGGGAAAATCAGCTCTGACATTGCATTGGTGATACAATGTCATTTATAATGCTCACAGTCCTTTAATTAGAATAGATTATTCTAACTAGCACCTGAAAATTGTGTGGTACATAGGTATTGGCTTTGGTACAGAAGGGAACGTGTTCATAGTCGCAACTGGCTAGTTTTGACGGCCAGGAATCCATAATTTGGGTTATTTTGACAATTGGCAGCCATTTCGACCTTTAAAATCCAAGATGGCCGCTGTATATATGTTTTCTTCGGAGTTCATGCGCCCCTTATAAAAATATAGGCCTAGTTTAACGACAATTGGAACAATAGCAAAGAGCAGTAGAGTTTCATGTTAATTTTGCTGCTCAGATCACTACTTTACACATGTATAAGCAAGAAACATATATTACACAACAATTTGACCTAATTTGGGGGCGGGGGTCTCAGCTTTCACATTGCATTGGTGATAAAAAAATGTTCATTGTGCAAGGCTGAAGAAAATCTGCACTTCACTTATATAGAGCCTTCACGGAACTCCTGGGATGTATGATTTCATTAACACTTATTCCTGGTGCTGCATGTGCAGTAGTGGGTGATTTGTGGTTAAAGAGTCACAGAATAGCTATATGATATAAATTCATGAATGGTGATCACATGTTCCACAACTATCTATCATGTCGTAAATGAGACATGGAACACGTGGATTAGCATCATATCAAACACATTTTAGAAACAAACAAAATCTATTTTTCTGTGAATGCACCGAAACTAATGAAATTGACACTGCATTGTGTGATGATTGAGATTGGGGCAAATAGTTCATATTAAATTTGAGGCCTAAATCCTGTTTGTATAGCATCACAGTCATTAAATCAGACAAGGACCATATGTTGGGGATACTTGTAAATATTATTTATAGGCTTTTTGAAAAGTAGCCATTTTGGATTAACAAAATTGGCTACTTGTGAAAATGGCTATAAATAATAATGCCCGTCTGTGTTACATAACATTCCATATGAGACTAAGTTCTATGACAGGTGCCAAATGATCTGGTACACATCCCACAGAGGTATGGTTTGGGTCCAATGTGGTGCTGCAAGGTGTGGTGCTGATCCAATCCTACAGAGGTACAGGTTGGTTCCAATATAGTACAATATACCAGACCACTCAAAAATCATGTCCACACTCCACAGGTAAAAGTGTAAATGGGTAGCACCAAATATACAAGTCCACTCAAGACACTGTCTACACTCCACATGTACAATGTAAACAATGGCTCACAGTCCAAATGGCTTGATGACAACACACAGCTTCTGTCAGATACTTCAGAATTCTCTTTCTTCTTCCAGTCAGGAGAACATCTGCTTTATATCTAAACACAGAAATGTCACCACTGTTCCAGACTTTTCAAATTAGTCACACATCACAGTGCATTGAGACCTGTCTGGATCACCTCATATGATTGTAGGTCACCATTCTAGCCCATTCCACGTTTACTAGTTACATGTGAATCACCGACAAAACATGCCAACTCAGTGACTCTACATATTTTTCAACCTGTTGACTATTCTGTAGGATCTGCAAAACTTCACCTTAGGTGCTATACCTGCGCCCAATTAGAAATATCTGGTTGGCTTCGTGTTTGAGTTTAAGCTGAAGCAATAATTAAGTGGAAAGATACGCAAGTAGAAAGCAATAAAGAATACAGGGGATAAAGAATATGTCAGTATTCACACACTGACATAAAGATGCATATTTCTGAAATCATGATTGTAAGAGTTGTAACATTTTCTTTGGTATGATAAGAAGAAGGCTAAAAACGTTTTGATCTAGAAATTTGTAACACAAGAGGGTACGCCATAACAAAATCACTCCATGGAAGGTAGCTCCAGGCATATGTGCTCTGAATTGTGTCTAATGAAGCATAGGTCCACTTCAATTATTGCATCGCCGGTACATGCTTTAACTAAGCAATTTTTTATTAGAAGCAGTTCAACAAATGTCATAAACTTGATCTGGCTCTGTTGAAATTTCAGATAAAGAAAACTTTGAAAAGGGCAGTAACGAGAGCGAAAACTACTGATTGATCATATATATCTTTTCAGGTGGAGTGATAACTTTTGTTTTTTAGTTTAAACCAATAACATTAGAAGTGAAAGTCATACGTTTTTTTTTCTAAATTCTACAGTGTGTTTTGAAACCTAATACTTTTATAAATTACATGTGCAAAAGCATTTGACACATGACATATGACCGAGCTATTGGTCATCGACAAATATGTAAGAATATATACAGACGGAGTAAAGTTTATTGTGTCTATATATGCTGACAATCGATCAGGCATACTTTACACTTGACTCTGGATTTTCTGCTATGTAATATATACTATACTGCAATGCCAAGACGAGCTGTCCGCTGTTTGAAGAACAGGATAATGTTTCATAAAAACATCATCCAAGGTACTTACACAGATGTTCAAAGGGGCTTAGGACTGGCTGATGTGCTGACCATGGTATGATATCATCAGTTCGCATCTGTACAAAGTTCAAGCCATGTACTGCATTACAACATGTGCTGTCTTGCTGAAACAATGGAAGTCCCTATGGTCCAGCGTGAAAGGAATCAAATGGAGCTATAATATCGTATTGATGTATCCATGAAGATAAGAAGTGTTTTCCGATACCACGATTTGCCAGCCCCATTTATACACCAGCAGTACCCCGAGCAGTTAATTTGTCTTATGTGGCATTCATCATAATGCTCACAAACTCAGCCGTCCACCTTTTTCCGCCCATAAATTCTTTGTCAACTGAGTAGGAATAAAAACAAACATGCTGAAAGCAATGAATCCAGAGTATACAACACACAAGCCACTAGTGATGACAGGAAGAATGTCTGTAAATTGTGTTATGATCAGCATGCCTTGCACAAGTGTGATGAGTTTACATCAATGTACATGAGAGATCGATACAATTTTGTTAGAGTCTATAAACTGCGTTTTATAGCCTGGGATGGGGGATAGCTATGTTAAATGTACAAGGAGAATGACATGTAATGTTGATGGATATGGCAAAACACTTAACGGATTGTTACATAGAGATCAACGGTCAAACGAGTGTCGTGCAGATAAACAAAAACACGTAAAAACGGCGAATGGCACAACTGATGATAGCGTGATTCAGTGGAAAAATGTAAAGCTGGTGGGTGGTCATGGCTATAAGAATGAGTGCAGTCATATCGTGGGGGACGAGTTGCAATGTGTGGCACTGCCTATCGTACCTGTATAGATAACACAGTTGGTGGTCATGAAGCGTTCCAAACTTATGCTCTTAGCAAATTCAAATTCTTTATTTTTTCTAGCGATTTGGCCGTGAAGTCGGGACTTAAGGGTAAACATGAAAAACTGGGAAAGCAATTGACAAAGTTGATGGTCCCTATGAGTTACCAATCCCCTTTAAGTCAAATACCAATGATCTTCCTTATGACAAAATGGCTGCCGAGAAGAGTTTTAATTCCCTTAAAGGTAGACTGACACCCATTCAGGATTTGAAGACAAGACACACAACTGAAATGTGTAAGGTGTTTAATAAATAATATGCACGAAGAGCTCTTGAGACAACATTAATTGCCAAGATGGAAGTGTGGTATTTTACCACATTATCAGGTCTTTTATCACAAAACCCCCGTTTCAGTTTCCCATGTTTAGCACGCCATTGCAGTGGTTTGAGAAGTGTCAAATATTGTTGCCACTTGAGAATTTTAATTGACCAAGTCAGTCAGTAGCTGAAGTGGAGTCCTAAATTCAATTCCAGTCAGTGAAAGAGCAGGCATAGTACAATGTCTTATGTTGACTTCACTTCAGACATGCATACAGAATCAGTGTTAGTTGTTCAATGGGATATTGTTTCATTCAAGCAAATATCATTGAAGTTGATAAGACGTAGCTATGGTTGGGATCATTCCATATCTGACGATTTGTTAGATAGATGGCAAACATGATTGACTGACCATCTCTGTCTCCAGACATGAAGGTTCCCAGGCGTGCAACCTGGATAGATTATGTCATTAAGTGTGAACTACATTATGTTTTCTGAAGCATCTTTGCAGGTCATTGACATAGCTTTTTATTTGATAACTATACGCTATGGTGGCAGAACAGATTGATCTTTACTGTATGCAACATCTGAATTGCCAACCATGGGATCTATGACGATTCCCAGGTTGGGACTATCAGCCGTAGCTTTTGCTGTCAAAATAGACACGATGATGAAACAAGAGATGTGTATTCTGTTAGTAAATTCCATCGTTGGGATGAACAGAACGATTGTACTCTCCTACATATCAGATGAGTCTGATAGAGTCCAGGTATTTGTTGCCAATATGTTTGCACAAATCAGGGATAGAACAGATCACGAATCATACTGAAAGATTGACAATCAATCTAGTCAGCTACATAAGATCCCGTTGCAAAAAAAAAGTTACAGGGGCCGGATTTTCTGAAGCAGGACATAAGTGATACAGGAAGGTAAACACGGAACCTATTTCACCTGACGATTCAGAATCGGAAAGAAATGTGGTAGCATGCAATGCTGCATTGACCTACTAGCTTACACTCTTATCTCAATGGTGGACTAGATATTTTTGTTTGTTTAAGTTAAGGAAAGGGGTTGCTTGGCTGCTCAAAATAAAGACATTGCTCTTAGAAGCGAGAGTCAAGAAAAGAAATGAGACCTATACAGGAGATGTTAAACATATAATTGCTGTCAGGGACATCAGAAATGCCGTATTCGAAATTTTAAGGTATGTTCATGAGCATAGCTTTGCTGATGACATTAGTTTGTTGATGACAGATAAACCTGTTTCTAAACACACCCATTTGCGACAATTGGAGAAATTCCTAACTGATGGAATACTGCCTGTTGAGGGTCATCTTGGTAATGAACCTTATGCATGCATTTTCAGACACCCCATATTATTACCAAAACGTTCTGAGGCCGCGGCGCTGATTGTCAGACAACCTAATAAGGTAGTTGGTCACATAGGATATGAGTACACGCTTGCTGAAACAAGGTCGGGCTATTGGATGCAGGACAACGCACACGATTATTAGGGAATACCTGACATGTAAAAGACAACATGGTAAAATCAGAAAAGTGAAGATGGCGGATTTGCCTGGTAACAACTCACAGCGTCAGACTTTTACTTATCTGTCACAGAATATTTGGCAAACTTTACACAATGAGGTCTAAGTGACAATGCAAGTTTTAAAATTAAGCCATGGCATAGCTTATATACACACCATACATCCATTCAGATGAGCACTTAACTTGGTTCAAGATGGCACACTTCTGTTGTTGGCCTCATGAAGGCACTTCTATCTCTTTTTGCTTTGTTACTCTGACCCTTACGTCCTTCCCAGAATAACATTTTATCATTCTGGCCAGGGAGCAGGTATCTTTAACCGCGGCGAAGTTGATCGTCAGCGACCAAATACTGAATTGCGCACTTGAAAACTATGATGCATGAAATCCTCACTGATCACAACATTGAACACACTTCTTATAAAACAGTATCAGGATTGCTCTTCACTGGACCCAAATGCTATGCACAAAACATGTTTGTAGTATACTAGTAAAGAAAAAAGTGTATAATCCAAGCTCCAGTTGTTGTGTGGATCCTTGCAGGTTTTCATAACCTGTTAAGGCCATGAAAGTAATTGCAAGTAAACCCCAACAATCGATCACATGTCAAAATACAGGCAGGGGGCCCACCGACTGGTTCACGTTTCTTGTTTTGCATGACAGTGCACCTCGCCGCCTGCCTAAGATGTATTTAAAGTATGAGAGGAGGAGCACTGCTAGTGTGATTTTTGTCTCTATTTTTTAACACATCATCGTGGTCATCATGCTCTGTCACTTCTGAACTTTTGCTGTGACCCTATAATTATGATGCTAAATAGTGATGCTTTTTTCTGTGCAACTCTGGCCACTGATTTAAATATATTTATTTTGTTGTCTCACTTGGTACTATGTTATATTATTCAGAGCACAGATCGGTATTTTAGTTTTTTTTTTCTCGGGTGGGGGGGGGGGGGGGTGCGAGGGTGGGGGCGGGAGTGCTCAAACAGGTTTCATAATGTTATTGTAGCTGTTCCATCGTATCCTCCTGCGAGTCAAATTTAAACTTGAAGGACAAAAAGGCTTAAATACAAATGTGCGATACAATTACACGTTACCCCATATAGGACCCACTGAAAACTAAGAAAGACATTAGGATCAGTCTCTATCGAAAAAAAGATACCGATTTAAAGCACATAATGCCGAAGAATTCGAAAGTACGTGACACCTGCAATAAGTAAATAGACATACTACTACTGACAGGAGCGTACGGAATATTTAATCTATGGTATGGATTAAATTCAAATAGGAGATGAAAGGGCAGCAAAGCTAATTTGAATTTAAAGAAAAAGTTAACATGAAATCATGAATCACCTCATACTGCTTGAAATGGAGTTTTGGTAGCAGGCCTTTGCTGCCCAGCTAATATGTGGATCAATCGAGTTTGACTTGCATGTGGACCAATTTCGATTAGTGACTCATCAGAGACCCCAAGTAAAGCTAACACTGATAGCTAAAATGCAGTGATATCTTTCTAACTTTGGCACATGATGCCATTGGAAAAATACACCTCGTTAGTATACTGTGAGTATGATTCCATTGCTGATACAAGTAATACTTACTACAATATTCCAAACTAAACGGATGTTTGCAGCATCAATGTCTTTTGTTTTAAGTTTGAAGAATGTCAGTAAAACTTACATATCAATTACTCACGCACCGTTGATAATTGTAGTGCTTCTCATTTATTCATGTGGATTTGATTGATATGCCTTTCTCAATTGTTTCATCGTGAATTATGTTCTGCATTAAGTGACATTTAATTTCTAATTGACGGTAGAAACTATGTATACCATTTTAAGTGGTCGATTTATATTACATGTAAGCCTGTTTATGGAACAGAACTGTAATATAAATTAAAATTGCCCTTTCAACAAAGGTGTGTTTTACACCCCCTGACTTTGTGTAATTTCACATTAATTAAAGAGTTGGAAATTGTATATGTACTAGGGATTGCCTGGTCCTTATGTATCAAGCATGTGTATCATATAATTGTGTAAGCACACCTTTTCCTGTGTGGACCTTATTTCCTCCTAGGGTTATTATAAATAATGACTGCAAGGTAATTTTTATAACGACAGGTATACGGTATAATATGCAAGGACTTTTCATTGCTGCACCTTTTTAATCAGCTAATGCGTTTCAATATGTTACAAAAGTCCATGTAAAATTCATATGCCTGTAAACTGGCAGTCTTTGGAATGACTTCCTTGATCTACTGTGCATATGTTAGTTCATTTTCTATCCGCCGTAGAGTTCATGCACTCAAATCATCTGTGCATCCAGCCCTTTCTAAAGTTAAACAGTGAGTATTGTTGACAATAAGACGTTTCCTTGTCTTCATAGTATCCATAATGTGCATCTAGCAAAAAAGTCAACTGATGAGGAACTTTGTATTCCCTCGTGTACTGTTTCTGGTGTTCCTTTTCTACCCTATATATTTATACAATTCAGTAGGTTTTTTTAAATATTGTGCAATGTTCGAAAAGTAGTGTAAGTTTATTATGCAAACATGTCTGTGAGCGGTCAAAAAGCCACAACATATGTTTCAAATGCATATGCATATCGCTTCTTTTCTGAACGTCTTACTTTGGCTTTGTCTGTGTTCGATTAGAATTTTTCTTTGTGTGAATTATACACACACAATTCATCTGCACATAAGTTTTGACATAATCATGATAATGCATGTGCACCAGCTGTCCAACTGAATGAGCTCTGCACGTGCACCAGCTGTCCAACTGAATGAGCTCTATGCTAGCTTTATTGGGAAAATTCACTTCAATTGATATTTTATTAAATCATTACAGATTAAAACGGCGACCATGTGACTTGAAATACACGTTATCCAGGGCGTCATCATAAATCATTCTCCAATGACAGCTCAATTATTATTATTATTATTATTATTATTATTATTATTATTATTATTATTATTATTATTATTATCATTATTATTATTATTATTATTATTATTATTATTATTATTATTATTATTATTTTTATTATTATTATTATTATCATTATTACATGGCCATCGTGAAATGACAAGACAGTTGAGGAGTGCATCTAAGAAGTTAAAAGCGGCCCACTTTCACTGCCTACTTCCCCTTAAAGTAAAGTTTTGTATGCTACAGGGTATTGTTTCTTTTATCTGACAACGTTTCGCAAGCTACATGAAAAGGGCACTTGAGTGATTTTTATCTTCCAAGCTGACGAATATCTGCCCAGGTCACAGTGAGGCAGCAGCCCCCACCTAATATGTTTACATGGTAAATAGTTTCCATTGCCCGGTCTTTTTTTCACAGGTTAAGATTGTGTTATAACAATTCTTTTCAATGGTTTAGGGGCCCTACTATGTCTTGCACGGCGAACCCCATGCTTGTACATAATGGTGTGCTATCCTCCCATGTCCTTTTATGAAAACTCGTGTACAGGTCTCCCTGCATACTCCAGAGATGATAGAATGGGCTGCTTAGTAAGCTAAGAGACAGCGATGTGCAAAGCTTTGTCGGCATGTGTTATTGACAATTCGTGTTGCACAGGTAGGCCTAACTTTTATCTATTGTTCTACATGTCACGCATACAGGTGCTACAATGTATGGTACTGTGCCCTACGTTTTCTCCTTATCTTTTCATGTATATATTATTTTTAGCCATACTGAATGTTGCATTCTACTTCATGGACTTTTGAAAGTCTGAAATCTTATCATATTTTTTGAAACACGAAATACATATAAGTCCAAGGTGTTTTGAAACAAAAAGACACAATTACTTGTAACATTTCAGCGCAAAGCATTTGTGGGATGGTGCATTATACAAATACTCAAGAAACTTTGCTTCCCCTTCAAAAGGAAAAGCTTTTTTTGTATAAAGGATATAAATTTTCATATATGGTGATAAATTTCAACATAAATTTTACAGTAAAAGCACAATTTAATATACAAATACCCCACATCTTATTACCTGAGATCTATGCTTATCGTTTCATGGATAGTCATTCTAAAAAGATTAATTAATTCAGCTTGAGCTACGTCATTTCACAAATAAACAGGTCTTAAGAAAATCGGGAGTGACGTCGCGATATGCCTGAAAGATTGAAAGGCATCCTTATTTAAATCTAGCATCCCATTAAATAAGGTTTTTCAGCAATAATCAATTCAAGATGGGGCACTGCCCAATTACCGCGGTGTTTGATCGTTTCAGGAACGATATGGACCAGCTACATCCAGAGAGTGGCGTAGTGGATGCCCGTTTCATATCGTTACCAGCTAATGACATTATGAAGGAATGGGTAGCGATGAAATTATCAACCCCCCCCCCCCCCGCTGATGCCCTCTATTTTTTATTTGTTCGTACATAGTCTGTTCTTAGCTCGTAGATCATCGTCCAGTAAATGCATGCCTTCATATTATGATTGCCACCTGTTTCCTGACAAAGAAGTTTTAAGTATAAACTACTACTACTACTACTACTACTACTACTACTGCTACTGATAATAATAATAATAGTAATAATAACAATAATAATAATAATAATAATAATAATAATAATAATAATAATAATAATAATAATTCAATATGCCACACACAAAAATGTGTCATGCAAACTTTCTCGCGCAAAATATCGTCATTAGGAATAATGTTTGAAATCTGTGAAGTAGATCTACTCGGAAAAAATATATCCAGGAAAGACATTGCTCCACCCAATTGTTCCGCAGACGCAAATTTATCACAGGAAAACTATTTTGGCATATCAGAAAACCATCAATGGATCATGCTATAAAGTGATATAGGAAGTCGATTTATCCAATGGCGAATGGCACCCACTTTCAAAACGATTTTGTGCATGAATGGTTTAAGTTGATTTTGATTTTTCTCGAATGTCTCTATGCCACAGCCAAGATAATTTATATACAAACATACACATAGCCAGACAGTTTGAATAAAATTAAAATCGATGTTCAGGGGCCTTAAAGATATGACAGTATGACAGTTGATATACCAGCAGGTTATGGATAAGCAAACTTGCAAATTCCGAAAGAAACCACTGACCAAATACTTCTAGAAATAAGATATCAGTCAGGGTAGCAAAGTCGACAAAGACAAAAACCATAGTACTGAAGTTTATTTTCTTAAGAATCAGATATAATAGGATAGAATGAGATGATATGAGATGAGATAAACAAGAAAAAGCACAGCAAGACAAGAAAAATTAATTAAAACAAAAGCAGTGTTGCAGAGCGACTGTTTCTGATGACAGAGTATTTCAAGGGCATAGGAGTGGCGGGATAATAGATGTGCAAACACACCTGTCCCTCCTAAAAAACAGAAAAAAAATAAATTCAGACTGTAGAGAAAAACATTAAACAACTGTATTTGACCATAATTCGCCCTATCCTTGAATATGGCTCTGTACTGTTTGTTAATGACATGGAAGACATATGTGGCATATAATAAGGAATGCATGACTCTTTAGGACTCAGGACTCAGGACTCAGGATGCTTTCATTCGACCAAAAAAACATATCTTTAGAACGTCGTGCAGTGTCATGACATGGAATTCGTGTGAAGTGATCGGACTTTGTTGTTAGCAGTGTCTCCAAACTTGTCAAAAATTTCTAGAATATCTTATAAAATCCATAGATGTAATACCCTTTGTATTTGCAAATAATGCCCAATTACCTACAAATCCAAAGTACTGCCGTCTTCAAAATTTGATGCCACTGAGACAAATCAATAACATAACAACTGATTGTTACTTTAAAGTGCCTTTATGTTATACCATACAACCATGAAATGCTCTAACAGATGAGGTCAAAACCACTCCCACTTTTTCAATATTTAATGTTCAAGTAGCCAAAATACTTTATTTTAAAAGTTAAATACCAGCATTACATTGTACTTGGTGATCGCTTTGCAAACATCACACACACACACACACACACACACACACACACACACACACACACACACACAGCATCGTTCGCCTTGGGTAATCCTTACTAAGCTCGCCTATTTTCGCCATAAATGTTTTACAACCTGAATTTTACTAATGTAACCAAAAGGAAAATATAAACCAGCTCTTCCTCTTCTGCTCACTTTTGGAACTACATAGACTTAACCTTCTGAATCTGGTGTGCTTGCCGTGGTGTATGTTTTAATTTACAATTGAATGTTGTTGAAGATAAATTCTTAGAAATCATGTTATTTTGTAGTTTCTGGTCTTTCCAGATGACTTATAACACTTTAATTCTCAATGCAGTTGTACTGTTTAATATCGCGTCTCGAGTCAATTCGATTTCATGTTAATTGGTTTCTGATTTACAAGTATGCTTCTTTATACATATTTTATACACTTGCTCTCAGATAAAATATCCAGCATTGTCCAGTGTGTCTTGTAAATGGCTCCATGCACGCACGTATTTTTTGAAAATCCCTTGATTAAATGTGTGGTAGCTACTGGGCATCGAGTTTATAAATATATGTAAAATACAACTGAAAATACCACTTTATATCAGCCTCTTAATAGCTGTGTCATCTTTGTTGCTAGCCAGTAATTTGGTGTAACTGGTTTCGGGTTATCTTTTGCTACAGATGGCTGGCATCATGCTTTCAGTTTCTGTGAAGCGTTCTGAGATTTTTATATTTCGTTACCTATTTATCAGGTTTGTGAGTTTGCAGAATGTGCCAGTGATCAGATATCTGGAAATGATAAATATGAATGCTCGTCATAATACAATTATAATCGAAACACATAGTGGAGGCTACGTGTCATTTTAAAAAGCTGTTGGCTTTGGCAAAGAACGGATTGACATTTTCTGCGAATAACCTTTCGCGTATTACTAATAATGGTCAGGTAATTAAAATATGTAAAGCTTTTCCTAATTTGTATCAGCAATAAGTAAAAATATTATAAACTTCTGTAAATATCATTTGGCAATAAAATAGATGTAGTATCATTTGCTGTTGTTTTAGATACGAAATGAAATCCCATGATAGGTAATTAAATATAATCTCACTTTTACAAGGAATACATACACATACAAGAATGCTTGTACCATATCAGTCTCATCAAACGCTTTTTTCCATTTGAGCTGTTGTCATTGTGTGATAGTGCTTTCAACGTACCTGTTGGGCAGTCTTATTCACAAACCATACGGAAATAGGAGGGGGCGGAGACTTGAATTACAAAGTGGAACCACGTAGTCAGATGTTTATGAACAGTTCGGAAGCCTTAAATCCCACTGTCATATATATTTTCGTGACATGAGGAGGCAGAAAAAAACAGCTAGGTTATAACATCACTTAAAATTGACCTCGGCGAAAGGTATGTGCCTATTCCACTCCTGTCGTGTTTTGTGGCATTTTGTTTTGTTTGAAACATGATAACGGTAAACGAGTCGATTAAAAAACACATAAAGACATGAATCATAAATGTTTAATGATATCAGATAGTTTTATACCTGTGTTTTGGGGCCGTTCATTCACATAGTCATAGCACTCTGGAGGAACAGCAATAACTGGCATTTGGTGGTCAGTTCGTTCATGTACACGCCTTGGACATTGGACGTAGTGCATTACACCTTGAGCGCCCACGACACGATTTTGCAGGCTATAAATCCGTTTCACTTGCGCTTTTAAACAGTGATACTGATGAGATAGCGCTTGCCCCTTGGAACCAGGTAGGTGTCACAAGTTTATGCTACGGGTTTTACATAAAAGAAATCAAAGATGCGTTTAGAACATATTTTTTTTCCATCTCATAATTTGTACTAATTTGACATAGATGTGCACAGTTCATGGTTTAATTATGTTTCAAGACAACATTAATAGCTTACAAAAATAATTCTGATTATCAGTGAGTTAACAAGATAGGATGTCGACGGAATAACAGGACATAGAATATGTGGAGTAAAAAGTACATCCTGCTTCTGTTCAATTTGGGAGTAAGATATTCACATCACCGAAATTTATTTGGACGCGGATGAGATCAGGAATGTCTCACGGGAATTGAGATAAGTATAATCTCTTGTATATATACATACACGCACACACACGCCTGCGTGCACCATCATATATATATATATATATATATTTACATATACGTATCAGTCATGTAATATATAATATGAACACATGGATGGTAAGGTTTCAGACGTGACTCTGTCCTATCTGTGCTATATTACAAAATTGCGTACTTTGAGACAAGATCAGTCAGGCTAAATCAAAGTTCCACAACTACTTCTCATTGCCATTCCGCAGTCTTTTTTAGTATATTACGTTTTTTTGACAAAGATTTTGACAATGGGAGTTATATGATGATATGTTCGAATAGCGTTTACGACGGGAATCCATATATCTGTAAACATGCGTACACATAGGTCTTTCTTTGATAAAATTACATGTAATTAGAAGAGACATGCACAAGAAAAATAAACTTATTGTGCCACTCAAATGATCCACTATGTGAACACGATCCAGATTTATATTGTCACATTTCACCTGTGGGTATAGCAAAATAGTAGTAGCATTCATAAGTTGTACTTCAATTATCATGAACATGTTTAATACCCAAACAAACTGTCGCCTCCCACACACACACACACACACACACACACACACACACACACACACACACACACATATATATATATATATATATATATATATATATATATATATATATATATATATATATATATATATATAAAATTGCCTGAAATAACACTATATACAAAAGTTGTGATTTTGTTAAAGAGAAATAAGAACTCATATTACTATCTCATATATGATGGCAGGACACGTATCTTTTTGCGGTTGGCGTGGGAGACATAATGACCACTGTGTCTCACACGGAGAACTGTTATTTAGAAATCGAGTTTAAAAATATACTTTGATTGATATGCTATAGGCAATACATGTTCTGCTGTTTTCAGCAGAAGCCAAGGCACGCAGATGCACCCAGAGATGTCTGGGAACACATGTACTTCATGATTATTCGTTTTCGCCCGCACTTCAATAATTATGACATTTATTGTGTTGAGTTACACCAGAAAAGGGATGACTGCCTTCCAAATAGTGATCATGAAAGACGATGTGTTGATCTTTCTTGCGGCATGTTTCGGCTTTGTAATTAACGAAGAAAGGAATAGTGATAAGATTATCCGAATTTCAAAACACTTCTACTTCTAAGCGGTTTGGTTTTCGTACGGCTTTGCATAAAATTATTGAACAGACCAGTACCAGAGGCTTTCGTGGTCAAAGGCGCTCGTAATACGTTGCAACCACATGAGTACATATGTAGTTTGAGACAATATTTCCCAATAATGATTGTCTTCGAACTATCTATCAACGTTGGTTTCATTGAACGATTGTCCCATGGTGTATTTCGAGGTGGCTCTAGTTGACACTTTGCATTGAAACTGTGGTTGTAACTACGAACTACTTCCAATACTTTACCGGGTCTAGGTGCAACACATCAAGGTGAACTGTAGGTCAGAATATTAGACGTCCTTCGACAAACGGAAGTGCAGACATTTGCTTTGAGTCAATCGTCGTTTGGGACTGTTGACTCGCTTGAGTGGTTCTGTGCGGTTTATTGCTGGTCATGAGTGGAAAAGAAGTTACAATCAACTGATTGCATATCAGTCATTGAGCTGGTGGCAGATATATGCTGGCAGAAGCGGCTACTATTTGAAGCTGCTAATGCATTTGTGACAATTTTGACACCTTGACTTTTTTCATTTTCATTTCATTTTTTCTAATTTTTTCCACGATTCAATGCGTGCATGTTTAATTTACCATTATCGTCCGCGTCGTTTTTTTGCTGATTCCAAACATAACTATTAACATACAATTGCACTTGGTATCTTACATCCGGGCAATTTGAATTGCGTACAGATGAAGCGCAACATTCAACTTTAGTCTGTTGTTTAATGTTGAATTATTTGTGTTGAAGACTGCTAAAAAGATGGATTGACTGACTCGAACAAGATCCATTTAGGTGGAATAAAGAACGGTTTCAAACTCACATCTGGGGTTAAAGGTTGTCTGTGTCTTGCATGGAAACACGACTATACTTGAGTTAAAGATACTCAAAACAGTAGGTACTAAATCAAAATACAATACACACACAAATAAGAATCCTGTCACGTTTTTGATGCACTTTATGCTCTACAACGTTCAGGTTTCCAATGAATGATCTTAATGTTCTCACTGGAATTGTTCCAGGCCTTATTTGTTCCCTTAACAACGCATGTGCTTAGTCATTATATTCCTGCTTTAAAACCTTTTACGATTAACGCAAACAAACTAGACGAACACTGCATAGGGAACGAGTGAGCATTGAAAGTCGAAAAACGGACAAAAGATATTTCTCTAAAATTTATTCACAGTTTGAGATAGAATAACAAAAAGATGTTGAGTCGAATGGGCAGGTAGGTTAAGAAAGTAGCTGGTAAATAGATTGACAACCTACAGGCGGTCAGGCAAGTAAGTGGTGTAATTGTGTTGTAATGCATACGTGTAGTAAGCATTGTTTAGCGGTTTTGTGAATTCCCGAAAACAATTTATTGAAAGAGAAGCGAAAACCAGGACATGACGAAGCGCGCCTCGAACTGGAAGACATAAGAAGTGACCAGAAGTAGTACTATTATATGATTGTTAGATACATCTTATAAGTCACAATATTGTTAGCTTAGTAGAATTGTTTGGCAACCTTCTAGGGACTGAATCAACACCTTTCTCGGTCTCGATCACTTTTTGATCGCAATACATCGATGCAAAGCTGTCGAATAATGGCACGGTATTCCTGATAACAAATAGACACACATCACATTGATAGCAATGGACGCTCTATGGTGGACGAATACATCAGTGATATGTCTCTCTCGCTCTTTCGGTACGATATAATATATATGACTCATTGCCCCCTTCGTAAAGCATTATGATGACGTTTGCAACCAAATATCATGGCATTGTTATTACCTTGTTTTAGTAGCATTACAAATTGAACCATGGATCATAATAATTCACTTTTAGAAGTCCATGACTCCCATTTTAACCAATAGGTCTGCGGATGGGGCATTAGCACTTTCAGCATTTGGCAAAGTTGATGCTTTCATTATTATCATTACTTGTTATATAGTTTCTTTTCTGCTTCTTCCTGTTTGGAATAATTAATGCCTGCTTTCAGTTTAGATTTTGGCAAAGCATGATTATAATAAAGCTTAATAAGATCTTGGTGAAGATCAAGTAACTTTCAACTAGATATTTATAAGCAATAGGAAACTTGTGCACCAAAGCCAATTTCAGCTTTCAGAAATGAAGGACCAAGTGTCTCACCGATGATCGAACTAAATAATGCCTATATAATATAAGAAAAATATTCTGGGCATTTCTTATCACGATTAATGTTTGTTTTGTTAATTGTCTTCCTGAAATCAACATATGTAAATAACCTCTTTACTCCATACTTTTTCGACAATAGTGTATTTCAATTTATGTATATTGATAGCCCAATACGTTGAGTTGAGTTCATGTGCAAATAAACTATTGTGCTGAAGTGGGACAACTTTTAGCAGTTTGAATTTTCCCTTTCCAAGTTCTTATTTAAGAGTAAGAACGCGTAAATTACGCAAAGTTTTGTTTCCTGCATCTCTGCTGACACTCTCTAAATCTCAGGCATCAATTTCATGGGCAATAAAGTTGATGCTATGGACACAGTTCACCTACGCTGACGTAGTCATGTGGGCCCATGTTGTTAAATCTCAAAATATTAGTTTTGGTCCAAAATCATTGCTCATACAATTGCAAACCTAACATTTAATTAGGAAGCATCATTAGTGAATATATCGTACCAATACCAAGCTGACCACGATGAAACCATTCATAAAACGCGGGCAGAGAAGACCTCACTGTCAAGTGAGCAAGATTGAGCAAGCATCCCATTTCTTCAAAATGTTTTTTTCGAACCATACCATTACTTTTGACCAACATGTGGCCGCGTTTAGAGGTTGAACATTTTTGTGAAAGATATGAAGGGTGATAGTCATCAACGTTAATTGTTTTATGAAACCAAAATGAAAACCGTAGTTCAACAAATCTTTAGAGACCATGTGTTCAAAATGTTAGAACATAAGAAATGCGTGTGCATGTTCTCGCGTTTGTTCCCATTTCCGACAAAGCATATGTGTTTGAAACTTTAAACACTGAAAGCAAGCCTCTAACCTGCCGTGAGTAATTAACGCGTTGAACAAAGCGATTTCTTTTCATCGCGAAGCAATTCGCTGGGTCGCATTATTTGTAGTGTTGGCTGTATGACTTCATAGCTTATGCCCAAATCACTAACCTTAGACGACCAAAAACTTTACCTAAATGAAAGTCTGGGTTTTTTTTTTTTTTTTTTTTTTTTTGTTGTTTTTTTATTTATTTATTTTTTTTAAATTTTTGTCGAGTATGTAAATAGACATGTTTTGTTTTAAATTCATGTTGCTGGATACAATTAAAGCGCCATGATAGAGAAGTAAACAGAGTCACTTTATAATCGGATCACTTAGTAAGGTAAAGTGAATATTTCACTTTTATTAGGTTTGAAAGGAAATGGAATATTTAGGATTACAAAAGAGCATTTCAAAGCTAAAAACCGTGCTATAAGTAGCACTGCAATAAAACTAGATTACAAATATAATTTAAAATTTTCGATGCTTGTCTCAACTTTGTTTGTCGTGCATCAAATTACATTTTTTTTACGCCATTTATCTGGATTGTTCAAAATGTTGAACAATCCTGGATGGCTAACATGCACATCACGTTAACTGGAAGCATCGACAACATTACACAATGCACCAACCCGATATAACAATATGATAAAGAGGCCTTGAAGCAACTGTATTGTTTACAAACGTGAGGAATTTTTGTCAGAGACAGGGGACATAGACTAAGATTAACGATGTTTGTGTAGAAAAACATTGAGGGGCTCATATGAAATAAAATGAATATCAACTAAAATTTGCACAAAATAATAGGGTAAATACCCATAAGTATTTGCCTTTATTTATGATACGAACTCGATGCTCATTCGCGTTGTTAGCAAATACAGAGAGACATTTCACGAAGACCCTTCAAACTGGTACAGGTGATTTGTAATTGTTTAGGATATCATCGTACCAGTTGCGGTGCTGAGTGCAACAAACAAAAAACAACTTCCTGGTGTTACCAACCAATGCACTGCTTCGAGTACATTGACGCTTGGAAAACCTATGACCCCAGTATGTGTTTCTTTCTCCTACTTTTTTTCTCAAATGGCAGAACGCGATTGTGTGGGGTTTTTGGTGAAAATAATCGCGGCACAAAGTAAGACGTTTGAGTTCCTCCAAGCACTCCCACGCCTCCTCCAAAACTTCTGCATAGGGTGTTTTTTGTGATTACAGCGACAGTAGCCTTTGAAATTGATTTCCCTCTTCGGGAAATTATTAAATATACTTACGCTCAATGAAGAACGACTGGTATGTGCACATTTGTCTTGGACTTTCTGAAGTATGGCGCAGCTGTGGTCATAGGTGCCATACTAGCTGTGTTATGGTTTCATTATTTAGCAGCACATATAGAACATGGGGTGCAGGATTACAAGGTATTCAGCTTAACTTTACTTAACCATTGTCACATTTCGACGCTATGAAATTACTTACAAGCCTGCAGGTACAAGAAAACAGTACTAACCAAAGATCCCAAGAAATACTGAAGGTCATTCTGACAGCCAGAAATATTCCCTGTGGAAAACCTAATGTAACTCGCTAATAAATGAACTGAGACTCCATCATGCTTGTGGCTTCTGAATAACAAAACCAGACGTACTAGCTCAGGTAAATACTTCGTGCGAAGACAAGTATATAATGAACGTGAGAGACACAGAGCAGATCACATGACTTCATAATCAGGCCATTGGAAATTCTGATGCGCCCAGGGATACGCGTGGAACGAAGTCATTGTGTGTTTTTCTAGGGTTTCAACACTGTGAGCGTTGTTTCAGTTTTTCAGGCCAACATACCACAGCAGTTTTGTATGTATTACAAATAAAGCGACACTCCCGGCTACCTAGGCCAGACTACACCGTGAGGGCAAAAAATAAGATGTTCAGCAGGCAGAAACGGTCAAGCAAATGTGATGTAGTGTAATCACATGTATGTTGAAGTATAGGTCTGAATATTCGACTGTTTTGGTTAATTTCAGCCAGGGAATAACCCGCAAGATGGTAATGACAAACAACGTATATCAGAAATTTGTCAGGTAACCCCTACTCTTTAATTGTGTTCTGATAGATGAAGCACCATGGAACAAATGTTTATTCGTTGCCTTGTTTCAACGTAGGTCCAATCCCAAATGATCTACTTTTTGCACGCCTCTCCATAACTGACTAGTCAGATCAATCTACCTGTCCATACAAACACAAAACCCAGAGTATATCCGGATTCATATCGATTTTATAGGAAACACAGCATTGCTCAATCCAGGGTGTGTTGAAGAAAACACTTCTGATGGGTTCAACTACAATACCCTAACGCTGAAAATACACAACAATAACAGTGGCGTTAATATGACATGCTCTCAGGTGAAGAAATAATGTGTCACTAGGTATACGATTCAATGTCAAGCTTGAAGCAAACAGGACATGCGTAGTCATAATTATAAGGCATGTTAAGTATGAGTTTATTTACAAAGGTCTAGATGAAACGGTTAGGATTAAATACTGCATTAAATATAAGGTTTGAATATCTATTATTAACAAAATGTTGTCCGATATTTCATGCAGCAGATCTTAGCACGACGAAATGATCGCTGAAATACTCAAATGACATGATGCCAAGAATTTGTACGGGGTATGTTGGTTTGTTTGTTTTGTTTTAAATCCAAGATGACAGAAACATACGGTCAAAATTAAAGTTCTGTGAATATGGCTAATGGTACTATATTAGTACCCCTTATCTACTGGATGACAAAAACAATAATGCACAGGGTACACACTTTGAAAAATCGTATTCAACACAAAGGGAGATGCATAAGAAGGTGGACAGATGCATGAAGACACCGGTATGATATCGAATGACGTGATCAATTAACTGGGAAATAAAATTATGCTAAAGAAACGGATGGACTCCTATAGAAATTTTGCAATGAACAGATTGGACTCTGTGTCATAATAGATCAAATACACAAATATCATTAAAAACTCTATAACGTATCATAAACCTCACTCGTATCTTTTCATCTTGTTTATATGATTGGCTAAAAAAAAATCGGAATCAAAATATTATTTTGAAATAATAACATAAGGACTGTGCTCAACAAGTATTATTATTATTATTATTATTATTATTATTATTATTATTATTATTATTATTATTATTATTATTATTATTATTATTATTATTATTATTGAGTGAACTACCCTGTTGGTTATATATGTTACAGACTAAAGCATGCTTTGTTGGTGAAATGAAGTATATTAACGAGCACTGGATGCCATATAGCAGAACTCGTTCGCTTCGCTCACTGGTTCTGCTATATGGTATCCAGTGCGAGTTGATTACTTCATATCGTCCACAAAGCATGCTCTAAATTTTTCATCTCATGTTTGGATCGATTTGTACATTTCAATACACAAAGAAAAAATAAGAACGACATTTGCAGAAAGTTTTACTCGTCATCAACACAATTACCGCTGAAACCTGAAGAGTACCGATACCACCGGCAGAGTACCGATACACCATATCGCGGCACTGTAGCTTTTAGGCCTATGATACGGTATTTATACAAGCCTGTTATAGTAATTAAATCGACCCAAACATGATATATATAAATATGTATATATATATATATATATATATATATATATATATATATATATATATATATATATATATATATATATATATATATATATTTATTTATATTTATATATATATAATCAAGTATGGAAACATCATCATGAACTTCTTGGCATGCGCTTGTACAAATATGGGTGCAAATTGAGTCCGAAGCAAAAAGGCGGTTGTGATAGTTGCCACTTATTTTTCAAAGTAATTTTAATGTCAAATAGTTGTAAAATTGTACAAGTTATATTATACCATGATGAGTTCCTTCTAGACAGTTAACCTCAATCAATCCCCGAAAAATAGTGCAGATACCGCCGAATAGTAACTTGGCCCCTGTGAGGACAAAGGGAACATATTGTACGGAATAGTGCTCCCGCTAGTTCGGTTGTATATGTTGGTGCTTATTTACAATACTTGGCCGGGAAATAGAAATCTGACTTCCAAAACAAAGACCTCACATTTATTACAATATTTCTCATGGCTGGAGTAATATCCATGTACGTCTTACATAAGGTGCACTTGCATAAGGTCTGTATTTTTCCAGGTTCACTGCCACTATTTGATTACACTTTTCTGATTCATTCCTCCCACAAAAAAAATACTCAACGCCTACATGGGGGTAACCTCTTCAGTGTGTGCTTTTATGCCCATACCGATTTCAAAATGTGATAGGATACCAGTGTAAACGGTAGGGGGTGTGCTTAAAGATTGACAATTTGAAAAAAGTCTTCTTCTTCTTCTTCTCCTTCTTCTTCTTCTTCTTCTTCTTCTTCTTCTTCTTCTTCTTCTTCTTCTTCTTCTTCTTCTTCTTCTTCTTCTTCTCCTTCTCCTTCTCCTTCTCCTTCTCCTTCTAAAGATTGACAATTTGAAAAAAGTCTTCTTCTTCTTCTTCTTCTTCTTCTTCTTCTTCTTCTTCTTCTTCGTCGTCGTCGTCGTCGTCGTCGTCGTCGTCGTCGTCGTCGTCTCCGTCATCCTAATCTTCTTTTTGAGAGCACAGTCCAGAGTTTTATTATAAACCACTCCATGCAAAATATTATGTTAAATGATATAGTTTGTGATGGCAAATAAAATAATAGTACTAGAAATGAGAGCTTCAAGATTAACTGAGGTCCAACGGCAAACTCTCATATGACACAGCGTTATTCAAAGACTGTTATTGAAATTACTAAATATCAACATCATGTTCATTTGAATATCGTTCAAATTACATACAAACATGCTTTATTTGATAGTTCTGTTTCTAAAATAGTCTACACGCTTTCCAGTGTTAAAAAAAATGCTCAGCATGGCTGGTCAATGCAGTCAAATTAGTTAAAAAAAGCTACATTTTTGCACGACCCCAAAAGAATAAAGAATCTAAAAATTACAAATACAAATGAGAAATTCACTGAATGCATAGTGAAAATAGTATTGTTCAAATTGAACGCGAATTTATATGTGAATGGGTAACTTTAAATTGAAAACACCATGTGCAGATTCCCATGGTACATCTTTTATTATCTTCGGCCAAAGATGGGTGTTACAAGAAGCATCATGTTTATGAAAGAAAGATTACTCTAACTGTGACTTACGATCTGCACATGCTTTACTTTTAAAATGTTGCTTTAGCAGCATAAATTTATTCTTTTGAAGGGGCTCAGTTATGGTCTGCACTTGCAAAGCTCATCACTGCAAAGAGGCTACTGGTCGCTCTCTCCTGAATTGCTTGTACTCAATAAACATGGGTCGAACACTTGCTAAAACTTAATGAATAGTTCTATAGTGCATACATACGGACTCTGATATCTATAATCACCATGACACAGAAAAAACACCAGGGTATCTTTGTTCGGGTAACCTCCATTTACATTGACGTGCAACAGTTATCTTTTATATGCTACCAAGCAACATGGCCCAAGGGAACGAGTATGCTGGAAAATGAAGATTCCAGCTAAAACATGCCTTAGAGATCCGAATTTCGAATATTAGTTCTGAAGTAAGTATACTGACACCCCAGTCATCTAGCCAAGAAACTGACATTATTGATTGTCTGGGACACTTTCATGTTGTAGATTGAACAAAAGCGTCTGTTCTTGTACAAACAGAGACATCTAGTGTCATACTTTTGAACTACTTTAAGTAGTGTGCTTGAATAAGTTTTGGGCCTCCTGTACATTTCTACTTTTATATGACACGCTTATCGTTTGTGCAATGCTCCAGCCATCAAGTTAACTGGTATTTTTAAAGCCGCGCCTTGTGGAGAAAATACATAATATTCCCACGTGCATGAAAAAGGTCTTGTCTTTTTCCATTGGACACATGCACTAAATATCATTTTTTTTTTTTGTATCATAAAGGAAACATTAATGGAACTAAGTTGCAATTTCTATCGAATTTCCATTTGATTCTAACATTTCGAGCGTTTACGTGTACAAACATGCAACAAAAGAAACAGATGTCCCTACAAGTTGCAAAGTTGCAAATAATGCCTGCCCATGGTGCCTCGTACACTGAAAGCAAGCTCTGCGTCAACTTGCGTCGTGACGTTGACGAGGTTCCAACAGGATGGACAAAAATTGGTAATCTTACAAAACCAGCTGATAAGGCAAAAGTGATTCGGTAATGGCTAGACGGTGGGAGCAGGTGTGCCAGAAGCTAGCACAGTAATACAGAAAACCTGTCCTAGGGCGCAACAAGGGCCAGGGGAAGCGTGCCAGACAGAGGGTCTTGCGTGTGGAAATCGAATTATACTCGTGGTGGTCCCGGGATTTATCAATCTTCTAAATCAGGGCGTTCACGACCTAACGTTCCCTCACAGAACGCGAAGGCGACAGAATCACCACGTGCAAAAGTTGCAAACGAATGTTGTAAGGACGAAACGGGCACCTGCTATTGTGTCTTGACGTATACTGTACACATGGTCAATTCTTATCTTAACTGTCTTGCTACTTATTCCTTTGTGACCTTTCTAAAACATTTATATATATATATATATATATATATATATATATATATATATATATATATATATATATATATATATATATATGTGTATGTATATATATATATATGTATATATATATATATATATATATATATATGTGTGTGTGTGTGTGTGTGTGTGTCTTTGTGTACACCCTGATAATTCTCAGAAAATGTCAATAAATTGCTATTGTGTCTTGACGTATACTGTACACATGGTCAATTCTTATCTTAACTGTCTTGCTACTTATTCCTTTGTGACCTTTCTAAAACAATATATATATATATATATATATATATATATATATATATATATATATATATATATAAACATATATATATGTATATATATATATACACACACATATATATATATATATATGTGTGTGTGTGTGTGTGTGTGTGTGTGTGTCTTTGTGTACACCCTGATAATTCTCAGAAAATGCCAATAAAATCTAAACTTGTTACAATCACCGTTGCAAACTATTTACATATCTAGAATTGAAAAATACTTATACTCGCCTAGGGATAATCCTTTGCTCATGTTTCTGATCGTTGTGAAAATATTTTGAAGTAGATATATTGCGAAATTTGACAATTTTTTCAATAAAAAATCTTTAGTTGTTGCGCTGGGATCACATCTTTTTGAAGAACATTACACATTGACTAAATGTAAAAAATGAGGAATACTGCGGTGTGAAGAGTATTAGCATAGCTAACCGTAAATATGCATGCTATAAATAAGTCCCACCTTGAGAGGAGCTTGGTTCAGCTAGAATGAACTGAACCCTGAGGTGATAGTTTATTGATATCGAATATACTTTACGCATTGAACTGTTTTTGCTCATTCCTTTAAAACATTTGGACCATGCACAGGTATGTGTGCAAGGAAAATTAATCCGAATGAAACAGACAGAAATATTACACAAAAAAGCGTATGATACCAAGTGTTCTTCGGATGTAGCTAGGCACATCATATCCAAGTAAAATACTAGACTTAAATATTCTCCCACCCACCCTCCTCACGAAGAAAACAAAATTCTGCACAGCCGAAATCGGCCGCAGTTATGATTATTTCATATCACCTGGGTTCGATGGAACAATAAAATCGTAAATAAAAATCACAAATAACTTCAAACAAAATGTTCACATAGACAGTAGTCTGGGGCCCCATTGATTAGGTGGGCCCAAAACAAACATGCATTTGGGAGTCTTCAAAACACTGAGACCCTAACTGAACAATTAGGCTTAAATGATATGTATGAATTAGCAGCAATACGAGTCCTTCATATCTGACAGCCATTTTTGGCACGATATTACAAAAATTCAACAGAATACCCGCCAACACAACAGTAACATTTCATTCGCTCGGTAGACAGCAAAACATGTTAATCTTTTTATTTCTCTGACTCAAAGGCTGAAGATTCCTAACCTAAAACATTAAAACGCAATCCAAAGTGAATTCATGTAAACTAAATGTGAAGAAACCGAAGCGAATTTTGTGTGCGTGTTTGAGAGACTTGGTAAAGGAAAGTTCGTGACAACACAAAAATGTACTCCCGAAAAATAAGGAGCAAATTATGTACGGGGGTTCCAAGAAACGTCTCTTTGCAATATCAGCGTGTTAGGCCCGGCGGTTGCTCCTCTGTCTCATACATATAATAAGCAAGCAAACAGGCAAACAAGAAAGCAAGCAAGCAATCAAACAAGCTAGGGAACAAGTTTAAGTAAGTAAATAGATAAATACATAGATAAATAAATATATAAACAACTAAACAAACAAACAAATGAATAAACAAATAAATGCAACCATTTGAAAACAGGACGAAGCACCCCCCCCCCCCGCAAAAAAAAAAAAAAAAAAAAAAAAAAAAAAAAAACAAAAAAAACCAAAAACATGTATTCACCGAGTTTGAGAAGAATGGAACCTTCGGATTTTGCGAAGCAGCAAGACATTTTACTTGATCACGCATACTGACAACAACGAACTGGGGGACTGACGACCACCAGATCGGTCATCAAATAGCTCGATTGACTGACACACCAAGCGAGCCAATAAGACAATAAATACGATAAGTGGTTGTTATATGGATGAAATACACCAGGACTGGAAACATTCACGTTTCATGTACGTCCTGTATTTTGAGTCGCATTTTCTTGGAAGCTCATCTTCTGAACTCAAGGAGTCCAAGAGAAAGAGAGACAAGTTGTACTTTGTGTTGGAACTATTCATTTTGTGCTTCGTGGTCTTCGTTGGCAAGGTAATTTGTCTTTTGTGCATTTTGACGTCCATATAAAACACGTCAACAAAGACGTTTCTCGTCAGCATTTACTGCATCATGCTCTCGACAATGTTTATAAACATTATCTCCGTGCATTTTGAGCATCACAAGGGAGAGACTTTGGCAATCAGAGTGCCCATGCAGTAAATTATAAGGATGTAGAAAACCAGTCGAAGTTAATTTTTGATCATCGGATGTCTGGTTGGATGTGTGCTGCATTGTTTAGTAAGAAAACCGCACTTTTAGAATATATACTGAACCCCAATGAAAAGTATCCACATAAAAAAATTAACACATTAATTTTGTAAGTTACTAAGTACTGTGTGTGCATATATGCATGGTTTGGAGCCTACATCAGGGTCATTCAGGACAACTTTTTAACTTTTGCTGGGTTGTTACATAATGCATGTGACTTTTGTGCACCGAATATGGCTTCTGACCACCACTCCTATTGGATGGCTAAAATGACCTGATGTTTTCAGTGGCTTTAAAAAGGGATGTTCAGCCAAGAAAAAAGCCAGTGGTCTCAGGTGTGTTGAGGCGATCATGCCGCGTCTGAGCCAAGGTCAAAGACACCATGCTTTGGGGCTTGCAGAGGGTGGAGTCCCAATCACTCAAATCGCACAAAGAATGGGGTGTACTCGGCGCACCATCCAACGACTAATTGAACGGCAACAAGAAACTGGATCCGTAGATGATCGGCCTAGGCCTGGCCGAGAAAGAGTGACAACACCTGGCCAAGACCGTCACATCCGGCTGATGCACCTGCGAGACCGTTTCCGTACAGCAGCCCAAACAGCCCGTGAGACTCGAGGGGTGAATCACCGTCCTGTCAGTAGTTCTACTGTGGAGAGGCGACTGAGGAGCAGTGGCCTAACAGCCAGAAGACCTTACAGGGGTAACCTGCTGACCCAACCCAGAAGAGAAAGACGACTGCAGTGGTGTAGAGCACACTCCAGGTGGACTCGCCAGCAGTGGAATACCGTCCTTTTTACTGACGAGTCCCGTTTTTGTGTCAGCAGAGCAGATGGCAGAGAACGTGTGTGGCGCCGGACTGGGGAGAGATATGCAGATGCCTGTGTCCGTCAGGCAGATCGATGGGGTGGACCCTCTGTCATGGTGTGGGCAGGCATCAGCAACCGCTACCGGACACCCCTAGTGGTCATTCAAGGGATCCTCAATGCTAGGCGGTACATTGATGAGGTGCTGGAGCCGCACATGGTCCCATTTATGGAGCAGCATCAAGATCTGGCGATCTTTCAGCAGGACAATGCACGTGCACACTGCAAGATTAACAATGAACTTTCTCAATGAGAACAACATCAATGTCATGGAATGGCCAGCGTTCTCACCCGATCTGAGCCCTATTGAACATTTGTGGGATCAGTTAGGCCAAGGTATTCAACGGAGGACACCTAGGCCTACTACCCGAAACCAGCTGATCCAAGCTCTGCAGGAAGAATGGAATAATGTTCCCCAACACAGAATTCAAACCCTGGTCAGCAGTATGCGCCGCAGATGTATAGCATGTGTTGATGCTCGAGGTGGCCACATCCCATATTGAACAGAAAAATTTGTGTGACTTTCAATTAGGGCAGTTAATGACATTTTTAGCCTGTAAGTGACGTTAATGTCGGTAGAGCGTGACATTATTTTTACGCCAGAAAAGTTAATGCTTTGTTAAGTTCTAAGCACGTCTAGGTATGAAATGTTTCAAGTATAAACAATAAAATACTTCAAAATTGGCATGTGGATACTTTTCATTGGGGTTCAGTATACTATAAAGGGGCTCGCAAAAGAAACCCTACAAGAATGTGGAAATTCTAAGTCAAAGGTGTGATTTTATATGCATATATATATATTAAACAAAAACACATGTAAGTACTATATCTTGCAACAATGATGGGCCGGTATGTCTGGTTACACATTCTTAGTTGTTCATGTTATCAACTGAGTAGGCCAACGTAAGGGAAATGAATGGTAGTCATCAACAATAATATGGCTGAACATCTCTCGTTTCATCGTGGGCTCTTGGGTCATCCCCTCAAGCTTTTACTAACAAAAATATAACACGTATAAAAGGTACTTGGAAAATTCACTGGTACAGATATTAGAGTCTATTTATAGAGCAGCAGTACAGCATTGTATGCTTGACATTTCATGTATTACTTGAAAGCAATAAAAGTCAACGAATATTGCCAACATCTTGGCTGATTGACGTTTCCTCCTTAAATTACAAATGATTATATATGGCCAGGATGGAATATATTGGGATCAGGAGGCCCTACATTATGGAATATATTACCGATCACTCACTTTTAATTGAATTTTTGATATTTTTATTTCCACGAGATACGTTTCAGAAATTGACATTTGATACAAACAAAATTGTGATTACAAGATAAAGGTAAGTATGATGTCGACACGATCAGCAATATATCTGCATATTTACACACGAATGTTTTCAATAAAAACCCGTTAAGTTGGATGATATTGTGAATCAGAATAAGTCTTCTGTTTGCGCCTGCATGCGTCGGACGGCTAGTCATGGTATATGCGATATCTTCAACAATCATGATTTTTTAGAAAATAGGAACCAGCCACGTAACAGTACTTTTGTTCAATGACAAACAATGCATTATTGAGAAGCAAGACAAAAATATGGAGTCCCAAAATGTACAGTGCACTTTAAGATAAAATGCAATTATCGATTTCATAGTGATTTCATTGAAATTTGTATTTACTTCAAAATTCTTGCTGATGTCAAGTAATTGCATGTGTCTCTACTTTGAAATAAACCACATAAAATATGCACCAGTAAATTCACTGATATATTTAAAAGAAAAAAAATGTTTTATTCAACTGTAAGACATAAGAAAACTCCCAGAACCGTCACTGGTACCTACATAATTACAGTTGGTAGTCTCTGGCCGTGTGGTCAAAATCATGGTTTAAATGCAAGCACGGCTTTCGTTTTACAACCACTGAAATGCCAAAATAACAACATTCCCCCTTCTCCAAAAATTAATGTATTCAAGAAAGCTCATTCGAGTAATGTAAGTGTCCGGCATGAGGATACGTCACATCTATCGCAACTCATTTCATTGCAGAACCGTATCAAATTATCTGAATTATCTGCCATTGTGAAATTTTTAAGTTAGGTCCATTTTTCAACAATTCGAAAGCTTTCGCACCTATGCTTTTGGACCAATGTTCGTCAGAAATGCAATTGTCGTGTAGATTTATTAATTTAAACAAGAGGGCTGCACGAACAGACCATGTTAACCTGACCTACGCCCGCACATTTCTGGAGGACACTGCTTTATTCACGTAAAGTGGATAGCAATATGCACTTGTAATTGGCTGAAGGGTCGTGACATCATCTTCAGTCTGTCATATAGTTTTGGGGACCAATGGGTAGTTTTTGAGGACTCACTCACTCTCTCACTCACTAAATCCATCAATCAATCAGGTGATATGAAAACAATAATCACATATTTATAAACAAATAGGAACGACATCGCTCAGGCGGACCCATTAAATGTAGCTGGTAAACCCACTGAACGCACATCCCTGTCGATTTGAAGTGAAGTGAATTTTTTTTTTTTTTTTTTTTTTTTTGTTTGTTTTTTTAGAAAAAAGGCACTAGTATTCTTATATTGATTATACGGACACGTGAACTCATGATGTGTTTTGGCGGGTAATCACTTAAACAAAATTTGAAAACAAAGAAGAATATCAAAGATTAGCGTTACCATTTTTGCTCGAAAGTCGATAAACCTGCATGTTTGGAGGAATAACGCGACATACACATACATATCCACAAATATTTCCGTAATAACGATTCTAACCTCTACTATTATTATTATGAATCCCAAAACAGTTTATACAAATAATGAGAGTAGCACCACCTGGTTAACATCTTTTGCTTGGAACAAGTTCTAAAAGGACCCAGTATGCAGTTTGCATACTGCGTCCTGTCAAAAAAAAATCACACACACACACACACACACACACACACACACACACACACACAAAGAAGGGCGGGTGGATGGGATGGGAAGAAAACCAAAATCAATAAAATATTTAAAATCCATGAAATTGATTACAAAAAGTGGAAGAAGAAGAAGAAGAAGAAGAAGAAGAAGAAGAAGAAGAAGAAGAAGAAGAAGAAGAAGAAGAAGAAGAAGAAGAAGAAAGAAAGAACAGCAAAAATCGTCAAATATTAACATATAGCAGTAATGCTGATCAATGAACATTTCGGAACAGAAAGTCCAGCTACATTTTCCAATGGTAACAGCTACGGCAATAATAATATAAAAGACGATAAAATTAAACAAACCGAAAAGAGCTTTAAAAATATCTGACAAATGGCACAGCACCACCTAGAAACAGCTAAAAGTTGAGCAAAACATACCTTATTACACAAAGGTTAGCCCAGCAATAACAGCAAAGAGATCTAAGAGTTACTATAAAAAAAAAAAAAAACAAGCAAAAAAAAAAAAACATCTCAGCTTCCAAAACCAATGGAAAGAAACATATCGCAATATCTATTTCTTTGGAATTCTTATGTACCTAGGTGAGCATCCGGCTCCAGATATGCATTTAGTCAGCAAAAATATGTAAATGTAAAATGTGCATGTGCGCATGCGGATACGATTATGCATACATATGGATTCTCACCTTTACATGTCAATTGAATATTAAAACGAAAATATTCTAGGTGCGCACCGAAATGGGACATGTACATGTGTTATATTAAAGACTCTTCCACATTTCCCAGTTTCTCAGTGAATAATGGTCTTGGTCCATTGTAGCTGGGCAAGGTTGCACCGTTCCCCTCAAAGTTAGTTCTATAAATTGGTGTATAAACTAAGTGCTCAAGTAGGGAGGATGAAATTGTGCCGTATACCACCTTCAAGCAACTCGAGACTGGAGACTGTAACAATAACAGGGTCATTTGCTGTCGATGCCGAACAGGGACCAGAGAAATGTTGCATACCTATGTAAATATATCACTTCTTTGCTGTAAAATTCTGATTGCGTAAGATACTTGGAATACATGCATTTCAGTTTCAGGATTCTAGCCGATTCCGAGCATTCACTAATCTTGTCCATGTACCGTGTACACAGACACAACGTTAGAAGTAAACATCAGGTGGATATATTCTATTTGTTTCACATACACCACAGATAGTGTATCATTTTCGAACACATACAAAAATCTATTCACAAATGTTACATTTTTTTTCTTTGGCAACCCACCAGTGTTCCATACTCGAGTAGAACTATTCATCTTATCCAGTTTGACCACCTTGTATGTCCTAACATTTTGGACATCTTTCAATATGTTGTCCACGTATGTACCAGATATGGAACTCCATTGGGGTTTGGTTAAAATCAACATACTTGTTTCAAAGTACACCCTGGCATTACTTCCCGCTGATGGCCGACTAGCAACTCCCCACTGAAAAAAAAATTCTTTGTGATGTAGGTACATGTATATATCGAGGTCCACGCAACCTGCTTGTCCATACATTTCCGGTAGCTTCTGTACCTTGATTGGGGCATTCTTGCATACTCAATGCAGGCTTTTTGTCCAGCTCTAGTAATTCTGTTGGGATGTGAAGCCAAACATGGATTGAAGAAGCAATATGGAAAGATGATTCGATGAGGTTGGACGGGTACGTTGGGTTGGGCTGTCAGTGGAACATGGTGTGCTTTTGATGATGCGTTGCTATCCCTATCTCCTGATTGATGCTTGTGTTTCTTTCTAGCTTGAAGACTGCCAATAGACTATCTCTTTCTCGAAGTGATGCCTGCAAAAAGCATAGGGATGTTACAATTTAGAAGCTGATATATGTGTCATAAAACAAAAGTAATGCCTACACATATTGCCAGCTACATCATCATCACATATAGGTGTATACTATACAATGTACTCATTTGTTATGAAATGACAACTAAAGTATATGTGTGAAAGCTGATATTCAGTGTACATTACTTACGTGTATTTGGAACAGTGTTGGCATTAAAATGTGATTGCAGCACAAGATTAATACATTGCAATGCTATTATTACCTTTATTTCACGTATGTTGGTAACAAAAATTATACCCAGTTTAAAATCAGAGACTGCTGGGTACCTGTTATGAGGCAGTTGTTATGTGGTTATTTCTTACAAATATCAAAGTTCCAATTCAATGATGAAGCACAGAAGCAACGTTTTGAAAGCAAACTACAAGAAGCTAAGAGGGCAACCCAAACCAGCAGCATTTCTGATACTTTGCAGCAGATTCTGAACAACTTCATGGCATCAGATGACACATCTGTGTAGGATGCGTCACTTAAAGAGCGGCAAACACAACCACTGGTATGGATGCGCCATATGAACAGTCCTTAAGTAAAGCCACTGGCACACCCATGCTCAACCAGTTTGTCACGATCATGGCATGTCTGCAGGATTTTAAAGACATAACAACAGAACCAGTGTCAACTAATAGAGCTCCTCCTAAGCTAGAACCTGGACAAACGGTGGAGCACGCATACAACGCAATTACAATTAATGCTAATAAACACAAGTACACATGAGCATCGGCTTCTCTTATTCAGAAAAAAAAACTACACACCCCACCTCAGACTGTTTCTTGCATCAATATGCAGCGCAATGCTTACAAGTCAAAATGCATGATCTGTGCGTTTGACATTGGTCAAATACACACAAAAAACCGCAGCAACTGTCAGCAACTTATCGTGGTAATGTCTGCAATAATGCACCTGTTATACCATAAAAGCAATGTGGACACTTTCAGAGAAAAACATAGCAAGAGGAAAGCTGTTGGCATGAGATGGATCGCTATCATGACTGAGGCCAGGCACCTGTGTTGCAAAAACTCTTACCAGACAGGCATGATCATTCTAAGCTGTATCACATACAAAGTCGTGAATAGGCAACACATCAACCAGAAGGATGAACAATCCCAGCAGAAAAATTAAAAACTTGGAGTTGAACATGTATATGCAGACATTCAGGAAGCGAATGTGGCTATCAATGACCATGCTCATGACATGAATGCCGATGAGAGCAGGGAAAACTAGGAGTGAGTGCATGAAAGACAATGCACAAAACTCTAATGACCATTGGCATGTTGCACTGTCTGCAGTAAAAGGATTAAGGAAAATCAACATTGACCCTCAATATGCAAGAAAACAAGAAGTAGCAACCACAGTTTTCTGAGAAAATTAGCAGAGTACAGAAACACATGTATTGGGCTATGGACAGCTGTGAAAAATCGCCAACTATGTTAATTGTATAGCTAGACAGTATACCTTTACAAAACTAAAATAGCCACACCTCCTGCCACCCGGGTTCGGCATGAAAGAAACCTGGATATGAGCCAGATACTTACATTGTGACATACCTTGCTGCTATGAAAATGCTGACAGGTTTTATACGAAGCACAGCTGTGTACAACCATTTTCTGATTTTGTTGTGCCAGAAAAAGGTACTACTTTGAAAGTTGCAACACTGCAACATTAGTACATCTAGATACATGTATCCATTGTGGAGATACAATGTACATGCTTCGAAGCAAAATTGGTGCTTTGGAGTAGAATGAGGATTTGGAAAGACCAAACACTCCCAGAAATAACAATCTTATCAGCATCGATACTAAGATACAACTAAGCGAGAAAAGATACAAGGCAAAAAGGATATAAATTTGTCGAAAAAGCATGGGAACTTTTTTCGGGATGGTGAAATGGCTGAGAAAGTAACTTGGATTAACAGTGATCTCAATGAGGATAGTAACAATGAAACTGGGAATTCTCATCCTGAAAATATAATGGACCTTTCATGTCATTGTTGATAGCAGCGACAGGGAAAGTCAGGAGTTTGAGGGGTTCCCAGCATATTGAGACAGGCATTGAAAAGGAAGTGATATTTGATCGTATGGCACATTTATGTTTATGCTCTCAGGTATCCCAAGTATTTGACTAAATGATGAATCAGAATTTCACGCAGCGGAGTACTACATGTATATGACCATTTATAATTTCATTGATCCTGCTAGGCATCGAAAATATATGACACAGTTACTGTTACAGGCTTCAACTTGTTGTTTTGTGTGGTGTGAACAACTTTGTCCTCCCTACTTGAGCACTTACTTTGTACAACAATTTACAGAACTACTGTTTTAGGGGAACTGGGCACCCCTTCCTAGATGTAATGGACCATGCCATTTTCCGATCTCCGGGAAATATAGAAGCGTTTTTATGATAGGGAAGCTTTAAACATTCTCGTGGATATGGGGAGAAATGATGTTTGCTTTCTTATATACTAATTAGACCACGTGTTTAAAAGGCGGAGAAAAAGACTAGCTGGTTATTTTTTCCGTGATCACAGCTCTGCTACCTATTTATGCAGATTTTGACTTCATCTTGGCACAAAAAAGAATAACGTTTTTCTTTTGTTTTGCAGGTGGAGTAGATATTTCCCATGACGGTCTTGCAACTGTTTGCGCTGCTTTTCTTTGTAAATATTTACGCACGGAACGCGGCGAACTCGGCATCATGTCAGGCCTATTGCCAGGCTAACTTCAGTGGTGAAGCTGCATTAGTTTCATGCATGGAGACTCGATGTAGGAAAATGTACAGACAGCGTGTGGGCCGTTTTGGCAAAAGGGTAGTAAGTGTGGCAACTTTACCTTTCCTTAAGACTCTACAGCACAGGTTAAACCAGGATAGCGACCGTTCAAACCTACCTGATGACATAAAAAATTATCATGGGTATCAGATGTATAGACTATGGAAGCTTTACAGAATGTACTCTGATATGCGAATGCAAGATCGCTTACGAAACTGGGAATGAGCAAATTGTTCTGCCTTTTTCTTCCCTTTTTTCCAACGGTGTGTCAAACGACTGTCATGTGATACATAGCCATCCGTTGCTGACATGGAGCTTGGGTTACATCATACCATACGTTCTGAAATCATCTACCGAAAATTTTGGTATCTCATGCTGCAATTGGTGATTATAATGTATGGATACCAAACATGAGTCTTGTTCAACTTTCTGTCCAGTGGCTCTTCATGCTATCATAACACGGAGAACAGAAAACTGTGCCTTATACCTGCGTTTCAGCACTGCGTGAAGAGGACATAACACAAAACTGGTTTCAGATTTGTTCGTGAATATGTAAGGTATATTGGTTCATTTTGTTCTGTGGTCAGCAGGGCAAGCAAAACAACAAATCTCAATAGCCTTAGAATTTGTCAATGTTTGCAGCATCTAAGACGTTAAAATGGTTACTAATAGGCTCATATTGAAGACACAAGTCACAATTCGATAGAACCGACATAGCACCAGCTAGCGGTAATAGTCTCGACATATGACCAAGTGTGCATGCATCAAAATCAGGAGGAAAAACTGAGAAATTGGCTTCAGCTGGGCCCTCTAGGAAAGCTGTTGACCAGGAATATGCTATACTAATCGGGCTCGCTTACAATTCTAATCCTTTTTTACTAATGCCAAGATCAATAAAAATATCATTGAAGTATAAAGCAATTTACATGAAGCCTGTTCAGGCTGGTTTAAGGTGGTAAAGCAATACTAATTAAGAACACTAAGCCAAACGGCATGAAGTATTTCAGCAAAAACTCGTGTATGCCATGTACATTAAGCCTTCCAAAGCAGGTTAAACAGTTTGATAATATACACATTTTTTTCAGGCGTATTTCATCTCTGATATGTTATCAAGCGGGTGAATCTAGACACATGTTCATTTTCAGTTGCTTTGTCGAATTCAACATTAAATGCGCAGTACCCATAGATCATATTAGCAGTCAAAACTACGCAATTATGTGTTTTACAAAACATATTGCATTTAAAAACGACATGCTTTTAAAATCATTTGCAATCTTTGCTATCACATTAAAATTTAGTGTCAGTATCAGTGTGTCATCATAAAGCCACTTTAAACTACTCAGCTTTGAGATTTAAATGTCTAGGGTGATTGCTGTTGATATATCCCAAAACCGACTCTTAAGAAAACTATTCGACCTATTATGTAGGGTGAGTGGTCATAAACAAAAACAACAAGACTGTGACAATCCTGTGCTCAGCTGACCTTAAGTGCACAGTCGCAAGTGGTCGTGTGAACGGAGTTTCAGGTTTATTAAGACCACCCCGCTTTCATACCATCAGTACTGTTTATAATATCGGTCTTCACTCATAAAGTTCATTACTCGCATTTAACATAATCCATTAGTACCAAAATATATGTCAATATGTCAGTTTAGCCTTTCATGGTCACCCAGGGTTAAAATGAACAGCCTTAAGAGAAACCTGCTACTTTCCGGTCAGTGTTTAATAATAAGTATCACCCTGTGATCCACCATCACCGGATATTAACCACTTAGTCTGTTGACCTTTTGATGTCACTCAAAGTCAAAATTAACATCTTTAAAAGAAACCGAATGGGTACTTCATATTGATATTTCGCGTAATCATGGACCCAATATCTAAAATTAGCAAGATATAAGCCATTTTGTCACATTTTCTGTTATGCCTATAGTACATAAACCAAGTAAACGGATGCATAACCCTGTCAATTTTTCCTACATTTTGTAATTGGTTAAAATCAGAAAATGACAATAAAAGCATATGGTGAACAAATTTGGTGATTATCAAGCTGTGGTACATTCTCACTTAATTTGCAGAGGATCCATCATAAAATATCCGAGAAGTCAAGAAAGGCAAAAACGCTCAGAAATGCCTGAAAAAAGCAACTGAATCGCAGATACCTGTTGAACAAAGGACAATGAATCCCCAAAAATTTCCCTATGCAAATTAAAAGCAATTTGTTTTCGACATTTATCCACAAACGTATCCCTTTCCATATAAAAATCACTGGACCATTACCATTTGGAAAAAAACTTGGCGGAAAAGCACCCAGGCTACATCCCCACCAAGTTTGAAGTGAATGCGGATGATGATTTTGGAGAAGTCGTAAATGTGTATAACCATTGCGATCCCCATTAACTTACATGTAATGTGGGTATAAATGCATGAACAGACCGGATTGAAAAAAAAATCGTTAAAAATTATAAAAAAAGGGATCCGGAGCACCATTACCTAGTGAACAACTTTGTTTACCTCTCCCGCTACTTCTAGCAAGTTTGATAACATCCGAATACCACAAGTTTGAAGTGGATCTGGCAAACAGTTTAGAAAAAGTTCAAAAATGTGAATGGTGAATAGTTGGAGAGATGGACGGATCGCCAGACGACGTACAAGTGAACATCCTATCACCTCAGTTGCCTGAGAGGCTATCTGAGTTGAGCTAAAATCTGTGTATGCAGATACAGGCTCAGTCAAATCCACCAATGCTTTGATTCAGGAACTAAACGCTTAAAATGCATCAAATATTTATAAATAGTAGACTGGTTTTGGAATGCGTAACGCAAGCCTAAATACCCAAGTAGGAAATTCAAATTATAGCACGGAGAGTTTGCGGGCGCACCTTTTAATAGAATAGCTAAAGTGGACAAGTATGGTCTGAAGAAACAATTCACGTCCTACTTACTTTTTTGTCTCTTAAAATGAAGCATCTTAAACAAAAGAAGAAAAAGAAAAGAAAAATTCTGCCCAAGCTGCGCAGTGCTGCTAATTTCAAATCCGCCATACCATGTGCAAGCTGTTCACGTGTGTATTTGCTCCCTTTTAAACGTCGATCATATGTTTTGTCTTTCCATGTCACTTATTACGTCCAAGACTCCTTTGTAATTAGACATGGGTGTCTCTCTAGGAAGATTTGCAATAATAATGGAAAAAATAACTAAAACAAAAAAACACAACAACAACAAACAAAAAAAAAAATAAAAAAATAAAAAAACAAACAAAAAAAACCCAACCCCAGGACCTTTATTTTTCCAGCATAAGCTTAACCACTTATTCTGTATGTATGTGTGTGTGGGTGGGGGGTGGGGGTGGGGGGGCTACACAAGGACATGAATTTTTTCCCACATGTGATTCCTTTTGTTCTGGACAATTTTACATTGTTTTGCCATATTTGGTGTTATGTTTCCCGTATTTTGCCCTGTTATTACTGTTTTCGAGATGTATAATTTGCGTACAAGTAGAGTCTAAAATTTATACTTGCAATTGTTCTGGTTTGGTTAAACGAACGGACAAATCCTACAACATTTCGATGCTGTACATATAGACCACCAGCTGGAATTCATCAACATTATGGCAGTGGATTTTTAAGCTTTACTCTAATAGATGATGTAAAGGAATTAAGTTTACATTTTCATGAGCTTTAAGTAATGTAAATATTTTAAGACGTCGTCAGACTAGTTCGTTGTTATCATGGATTCGACAGCATAAAGACTTAGAAATGAACCCAGAGTCAGCGGTAACAAAAAGTTACGTTGCTAGCAGTTCACAATTGCCAATCTTAAGCGTAATGTTTTATTCCATACAAATGTTTGCGTAAATTACGCATTATTGATTTCCGAGATTAGATCACATGAGGTCGATGAAATTCTTTTACACCGTGCTGTGTGAAGACGCCTTTTCCAGTCACATAATATTCATTACAGATAAAGTACACAAGACTTAAATTTGGAATGTACTTGTACTGCTTTTGGATCTCTTAACTAATCATATTGGAAAGACAAGAATAATCTGTTTGATGCCAGGTACTAATGTCCCTCTTCTCCACGACCTCAACGTGCTAGCTTCTACTTAAATGTCATTTTTTGGTAAAATTTGACATTGATCAATTACCGTGTAATTTGCTATCTACACATGTACAGTATGCAAATTTGTGCTTTTACTTCCACAATCTTTAATATTTAGTGTACGAATTACCTTACAAATAAAGAAACTATTAAGTTTTCTTTCTCCTATTTTCCTTTCATTATTTTTCTCAAAACCCTGTCACGTAAATTAACCAGCAAAATAAACCTTTAGATCACAATCTCACTTCAGATTATTTGTTGTTACTCTGTAGACTTCTACAGTGAAACATGTATACGCTGAATCTCTTTGTGACCAAATGAAAAAGTCTTCGTCTTAGAGGAATGTTCAGCTACGATGGGCTTGTACAGTATTAAGAGAGAAATTTTGGACCGAGAAAAGTCGTTCAATTTTTTGTAACTGACAACTTACCGAGATGCATTGCTAAATATTCGCTGACCCTTTGAGACGGGAAGTGGTTATTTGAGTGTCAACATGTGTAATTTCACGGTGTGCACTTGATACAGTTATACAGTACCTTACCACATCGAAATATTTTTTTGGATTACTCTAGAGAATATATAAATACCTGACTGCTTCAGTTAAATATTTGAATCAGAGGAGCTATTACAATTCAGTACTTAAATCTAAAAAAATATATGTACACTTTAAGATCAATAATTTTGATAATTGTCATTTCGTTGTTCTCCAAGTATTTAGCATTTCTTTGAAGAACTATAGCATGGAATGGTAATTAAGATTACATATCAGAATTTGGTTCTGATGAAAACGCAATAATTCGCTCTTTTACAAATATTTACAATTTCTTTGAAGAAATAAAGCCTGGAGTTGTAATTAAACTTACATATCAGAATTTCGTTCCGATCAAGAGGTTAATATTTTGTTGATTCCATTTTTTTTTTAGAATTTCTTTGAAGTACTATAGTACGGGGTTTTAATTAAATTTGCATACCAAGCTTCATTCTGTTGAACTTTGTCTCATATGTAAATCATTTTAATCTACAAAAAGGAACCCGAGACGAAATTATTCAAAATGGCAGAACATACGACCCTACTTTTCTCGATCAACAGTGCATGATGTATTGTCTCTTCTTGTTTTAATTTCCTTGATCTCATGCCAGGAATCTTTTGATCTTGTTTAAAGTATTGTGTCTGCTGATGAATTTACTTTGTACATTCTTGCTTCGTTTCATGACGCAACGCGTACTGATTTTTCACCAGCAACGGACTTTCAGTTATAAGACAGGGTACCGCGTCTGGGGGTTTCCTATATCCACGTTTCTCCACCAAGATATTACAACCTGGAAAAATACCGTTCAAAGAACGCGGTACCCTTCGGCCGCCTTCAATCTCTTTTGCTGTAAGTGAATAGGAATAGTGTCGAATAGTATCAGGTACAGTTACCTACACAAATACTACTATTGTACACTTGACCTTCGACCTCAAAAAATTAGATCAAATACAGAGGTATAACCTTGACTTTCAATAGCCTTCTAGATCACCCTATGCTGCTTCTTTTGTTTTAAGTTTTAGATTTCTAGATGCACAATGTCACTCAGCAAACTTGTGACCACTGTGTGACCTTGAAAGTTAGGTCAAGGTCAATTATGCTTGCAGTGGTGTACTATCATATGCAATTTGAAAGTTCTGTCTCAAAAGCGTCTGAAGTTATCGTGGTAAACAAAATTTTAATGAATAAGTCACTGTGACCCAGATACTTGACCTAGTGACCTACTTTTGATTCATGACACATTTTTGGTTATGATACATATGTGTATAAAATTTCATGTAACTGATTTAAACACTTCCTCACTTATACCAATATCACCATTGTGCACTTGACCTTTGACCTCAAAAAGTAAGTCAAATATAGAGCTATGACCTGTATTTTCAATAGTCTTCTAGATCACTCAATGAAGCTTCTTGTGTGTAAGATTTAGATTGCAAGATGCAGGTTTTCAATAGTCAGAGCGGTAACGTTGCTTAGCACATGTGACCACTGTGTGACCTCGACAATAACGTCAAGGTCAACTGTGCTTGCATGTAAAGTAGGCCACGTAGAAGTGTAATATCATGTGCAATTTGAAAGTCCTGTCTCAAAAATTTCTGAAGTTATAGTGGTAAACAAAATTTCAATGAATAGGTCACTGTGACCCAGATACTTGACCTAATGACCTACCTTTGATTCATGACACATTCTCTGGCTGTGATACATTTGAGTATAAAATTTCATGAAACTGCCTTAAATACTTCCTTACTTATGCCAATATCACCATTGTGCACTTGACCTTTGACCTCAAAAAGTAGATCAAATATAGAGCTATGACCTGTATTTTCAATAGGCTTCTAGATCATTCTATAAAGCTCCCTGTGTGTAAGACTTAGATTGCTAGATGCAGGCTTTCAATAGTTAGAGCGGTAAAGTAGCTTAGCACATGTGACCACTGTGTGACCTTAAAATTTACGTCAAGGTCAACTATGCTTGCACACAAAGTAGGCCATATAAAAATGTAATATCATGTGCAATTTGAAAGTCCTGTCTCAAAAATTTCTGAAGTTCTGGTGGTAAAACCACGGGACAGACGGACGGACAGACGGACGGCGCCGGGTACGACAATACCCGTCGGCCTCATAAGGCCGAAGGGTAAAAAACTGTTTCCTTTGTTTGGAGCTTTCACGAATGGCTATCTTGCTGCTTTATGCTCACCCGCAATACGATTAAAAAGACTATTTTTAAAATAAAGAAACTTAAGAGGGTAAGGTGGGAAAGGAGGGAGAGAGAGAGGGAGAGAGAGAGAGAGAGAGAGAGAGACTGCACTGCGGTGAATACGGACATTAAATTTACTATTACTACATAAAAGATCATAGAGTAGCAATGTAGAATAGCAATAGCAGTATCCAATAATCAGTTTCGTTTCTCTGATCATGCCATGAGATCCAGCTGCTCGTACAGAGTCTCAGATTATTCAGTAGGTGTATCCAATTCCACTATAACATGATGATTGCCGTCTTCGTGGGTTTCTGAATATACTTAGCTGGGAGCGGTCAAACTGTTTTAAAATGAGAAATGGTCGATTTCAGACCCTTCCAAACTAAAATGGCTCCCATATGTGTGATCGACCTGACACGTATAATGATCAAAACACTATAAAATATTTTCGCTTTGAATATCAAAACTGAGCATTTTGGAATATAATGAGTGGACTTAAAGTGTATCAGTGTTAAAATCTCCTCCCATAATGTTTCGCATTTGGCGTGTGACATTATAGCTTACTTGTTTTAAAATAGCAATGTATACATTTGATGCAGAATTTCCACTTAACCTATTTGATGTCATTCACGAGTTTGATATACTCTTTTAATCCTTCCTGTCATAATACGGTGTCCCAGATGCCTTGGGTTGAAATATGACCCGGGATATTGTATGCCTGAAACGGTATTTTAACAGATCTACCACATGACCTGCACTGAAAGATTCCAAGTCATTTTTGCAAGAAACACATATCTATTCGGATTTTATATGTCTTAGTACGGTTGATCTCATTAACATATAGTGACTGTTTCTAGAATGAAATTATATGATGTAAGTTATTGGTATATTCCCAGCTGTTTACACCACGGTCCTTAGTATTGTTGATTACTAATAAAAGAGAAGACGCAAGATTTTTTATTCTCTCTCTTCCTTTATATCTTTCTTTACATTTCATTTAATTTTGCCAGTCAGCATCCTCCATGTGTCAGTTAGACTTTCGAAGGGTAAACTTCTATGCCGTAACTCTCTTTGGGTATGAATCATTATTAAAGAGTAAAAAAATTATAAAAAAAAAAAGCGCGTCACATACACAGTCAAAATGACTTGAATTTGATTATTACATGAAAACGAGTTCTAATGAATGGGTCTCAGGAATTCTCTGAAAATGAAGCGGCAAAAATAAACCCGAGAAAAAATGATTCTTATTGTACGAATGGATAAGAAATGATTCTGGTATTTTCTCTCTAAAAACTACCTGGTGTGTTCAGTTTGACCATGAACTAATATATACGACGATTCCGTTTGTATTTTTAGAGCTTAAAGTTTTACCAAAAGCGTATAATTATATTTAAGAGATAAAACACCAACGACAATTTTCCTATAGACCGTATTATTTGTCCTTTTTGGGGTCACTTCAATAGATAATGTCACTTTTCCTTTTGGCATTTAATTTAAACAATCAGCGTAGCATATGTGTGTGTCATCCCAGAAGCCCTAGATAAAAACAAACTGTAAAAGTATCATTACGAGGCATTTCGTTAGTTTTGAATAGTGCTCAAACATGTACATATCCCGAATCAGTTTGAAGTAAGTTTAAGAATCAGAGAGTCAAATATGTTTGTGTACATGTTAACATTGAAACCAGCGCAAAGTTCACAAGCATAATAAATAAAGCGTCGCTATAACTAATTTATTTCTGAACTTTATGATCTAAATTAATGGACATTAAAAAACTCTAATACTCCATTAACGTTTCCACGCCTGCTCAGTTATGTGTACTATGTCCTAAAAAAGAAAATACCATTTTAAGTAAGTGTGCAATGCAAGCAACCGACAGATTTATGATTTAAAGCATCACCCATATGTAGTACGTTAAATGTTAGCTCTAGAGTATGTACCTACCACAATAGCCTATACTTGGAAATTTGGACTGATGCTAAGTATTCATCAACAATTCATTTGTTTACAAATTTAGATACCGACAACAAACACTTCATATCAACTTAGCCTTCAACAAATGTAACTGTATTTATGTCGTAAGTCCTGAACCACTTTCCTGTCAGTCATTACCATATTCCGTAGTCTGAAGATAGCCTGTCACTGTCTAACCTATATACATATGGACGTACTTTTGTCACGTTCTTCTGTAAAATTTTTACATATGGTGTACCAGCCCAAATAATATAAACGGTTTTCATCGGGTTACCACTCAGAACATGTTTCGGAGCATGTACCCGTACACGTCTCTCACAGTAGCAGCCCTTTGTTTACGCTAAATACTCAGCAAAGCCAAGAAACATAATAATGGAAAAATATAAGAACATGACAACACATTAGCCAAATAAATAGAGCTTTGCTTGTAAATGAAGAACTTCACTATGGAAAAGGAATACCTTCAAACCAAACATAATTACTAAATGCGTATAATATAATTTCGGATGAGAATTATTTGGCTTACTCCTGAACCAGTATTTACCCTTTTCAGCTGGATAGCTTACCTTAGTTAAACCACTTACCAGGGTATAACTCAAGTTTAAACTTACTTGGGCGTTATATTTTGTCCAAGTGATTATAAACTAGCAGTGACAGCTAGACCACCTGTACAAACTGCCGGGAAATCCTAACAAGTACAGCAACAATGGACATCTTGTACTGGCCAAAAACAAGTGCATGCATAGTCAGCTCGTCATATTTAAGTCCTTTACCTGCACACTGTACGGATAGCTTCCAATGAGGCCAGCCTTCAGGATAGATTACTGAATGACCACAGTTAGCCAAGCGATCAGATTTGAACTTCAACCTGAGTTTACCTTTATATTAAGCTTTGTCTCGAGATTGAACAGTATCTGGATAATCAATGCAATTATCTAAATATGAATCTGAATCCCTGGACACACTAGCGGAATTGCTGCCATCAGTTACTGTGGGATTGTCCAAATCTGAAAAGAAATGATGCGTGGCATGGCCACCACTAGATTCAGGATCACTGTCAGGACTGTGTTTGTATACACGCCTCCATCTGTGGGATCCATCATGTTGCCGACCTCGACCTTGACCTGCCTTGGAATGACCCCCAACGGCATGAACCCATCTATGCTGCTTGGCATGGGATTTACCACTAGAAACAGGATCAATGGCTACAAGTCTCGCTTCAGTTTGTTTCTGCAAATCTTCAAATTGACACACATTACTGACATTCAAGACTCCAGCACTGTTGACTGCTCCGGCCGGAAGTAACGACATTGTGGCCCTTGACCTTTAATGAAACATGCAACTTCTTTCCATCAGATTGCTGGTCGAGATGCTTGAGTGTATCGGAAACCAACTTAATCTGTGATTTAAACTGTCGAATTCTTTGTTATTTCTTATGTCTTTCCAGCTGTTCCGTCTTCTTGGCCAAGTCTGCCTCCAATTCAACAATTGTTTTGTCTGAGTCTTCCGCTAAATTATTATCAAGTTCTTCGACAAGAATTGACAGTTTTGAATCAAAATCAAGTGAAAGGTCAGTGTTATTTCCAATAGTCTCAATGTCCAAACCTGACTTGTTTTGTGCTGGTATCTTGGGACTGAAAGTCGAAGATTCTTTGGCATTCAAAAGAACATAACGTGGTACCACAATGTCTCTCAAACCTTCCCTTCTGGTAGAACAATTTTGCAACATAATATCAGTCACAGGACAAATAAAACAGCAAAGCACCACAAACATAATCAAGGTCACATATTGCAGAATCCATCAGTGCCCAAAAGTTGAAATCAAAAACGATTTGCCCAAAAATTTTCAACACAACAGCGAGACAAGTGAGCAATCTGTCCAAAGAAAATAAGACACCTGAGAAAACAAAGGAACTGACGGGAAACAAAACAAAGGAATGAATATTATTAAGTTAATCCCGGGATAAGGAAAATCCCAGAACCCTGCTTCATCGTCCACCTGAAAGAAACATTTGGATGAACAAAATATCTACATCTGTATAAACTGCGGGGAAATCACAGGTATGTAACAATGGACATCCTGTACCAGGAATGTAAACACACATAATGATGTCACCTCCTCCTCACTTTGAAAGTCTCCAAACAATTAAGTTCTATTTCGCTGCCAAACCTGGGTTAATGTCTCAGCATACTGTGTTCACTTTGTGACATTTGAGTAAATACTGTCAAATTGGAGTAATTTTTGACATTAATAATTGTGTTCCTAGGCATGTCAGAAAACGAATGAAAGACATAAGTATTCAAGTCAAGAACATGTTATCAAAATGTAATATGATTCTTCTTAATCAGATTTTATGCACAATTGGGCAAACTTGTAACTGTCATTGGCCAGCTGCTTGCTACCGATAGCCCTTTGGGGCTTAATCTGACAAAAACCAGGTAAGCCTAAGCTGTTTGCAAGGTGAATATTAAAAAAGGAAGAAGGTCAAAAGATTAAATTAAGTAGCAAAACAAGTCTTAAATCTCTAAAATTATTGAAGCCAAATTTTCCAACAATCTCTGGACCATTACAGCAAAATTGAGAGAAATATTTGATCAAAAGTACATCTTTGAATCCTCTTGACTCAAGTTAACTGTAAATTAATTTGGTTGTAGATGCAAAGTCCTAAAATTTAGAACAAATACCTTCGAATCTCACAATTTGTGCCAAAAATGTATTATATCTAGTAGCCTCCTAAATAATACTATCAGGGAAAGACTAATTAACTACTTCAAAATTACACCATCAACTTTGTGATAGGCTTTAATGCAGAACCTGTCATTAGTGACCTGAATATCCAAGTCCAGCAACAAATCCCTGACAGCATCGGAATGGGTACGTTCCAAAGGGATATTTACTGGTAAATTTCTTTAGCAATTGCACTGTCGTTTTGTACATCAACACTTGGAATGTGATTAATATACCTTCCGTTGTTTGATAATTTCGTAGCCATCCGAAAGTCGTTTTTCTTCGATTTATATATATACTTATATCAAAAGCCAGGTTAAATATAAATCATTAAGTACGGGGAGCAGTTGGTACCTATTGGAATAACTTTTATTTTTTGAAAAACGAAAAGTATGCATTGAACAAAAGTATTATCCAACCAAAATGTAAGATCATCTATCAAAGCTTCAACAGCTTGATATTTAATGTTACTTTTGGAATTTTTATAGTGTGACCGATATGCATTCTTTGAATACAAATTAATATTTATGTATAGTTCACCATTATGTTTAAAAGTTTTATTGAATAATTCTGAAAGAAAACGTTTGACTATATCTATGGGGAGATTCGTGTACAGTGTAGAAAAAAATAAAACATTTGATATTTTGGGGTTTTAAATTGTAGATTTTAGATACAAACTCAGAAAAATTGTGAATACTGCAAAAGCAATTTATTTCACAGTTTCTAGAAATTGCACTACAGTAGTTACGGTGATGATTCCCAATTGCAGTCAAACAGAGTGTTACTTCCTTTGATAGTTTATTTATTTTTGTTCTATTATATTTTTGTTCTGTACATTTTGAAGCACCAACTATGGACCTTGGTTTATAAAAAAAAAAAGTGTAATTTGGTTATCCAGAACAAAAGTGGAATAGAGGAGTCCTCTTCAGAAATTTTGATGTTAACATTCCTTATCATCTCATCCTTATGTGTATCCTTCACATGATGATTAATATGCACCATTTCCTGTCCGATGTATTGCCAGGTTCATTTTTACAAACATCATTCCACGGAGTGCTTTTTACAGGCCAGCATCTGTAAAAATAGGATAAAGTAATTTTATTGTATATTATTGCAATTATATTACATTTGAAAAGATACTGCCAAAAATGCATTGGTTACAGGATAGGAAAATTTCAGATGTACATCACCTTCCTTGCATGGTATAAACAAAATGTAAACAAAATGTAAACAAAATGTCAAAAGTAAACGCAAGGGCACTGCCAGTTATATTTCAGCCGCAAAGTACTATTTACTGGGAACAAGGACAAGAAACATGCGCATACTGTTATACATGTATAATGTTTGACATATGCTGTGATAAAGCTGAAAAGAATATAAAAGAGTGCTTTTTCTATGCGTTATTTGTTTATCCTTACATGTAGCAAATTATGATAAGTATAACCAAAAACAGCAAATAAAGGGCTGTTAGAACAACGTAACGCCATTGATCTTTAAAATGTATAATTCCGCCGTTATATGAGCATTACCTGTGACCTGGAAGCTTAAGTCAAATACTTCAGCTTTCCCTAACCTGCTTTTACATTCGTTGAAGTAGCAAAAATGACCTTAAGAATAAAGTTAACGTCATGCATGTAAAAATCTAAACCTAGGCGTTAAAGAGGGCAGTCGCCATCTGCAACATCAATTTATGCATAAACACATTACTGAGATGTTATTCTGAAATTTTACTCGATCAACAAGATCAAACGCCTTCCTCACACTAATTAATAATACTCCATCCAATCTGCCCCTGTCTGTGCTTTCCATAAAGTATTCTGTTAGCTTAAACATTACCGTTCCACAGGAATATTTTTGCCTGAAACCGGGCCGTTGATCCAGGAGAAGCTTATGTTTTGCCAAGTACACGTAAAAGTGGTCATATGCATGTCTTGCTAACATTTTGAACAAAACAGGCAGTATTGAGATTAGCCTTTAGTTTGCAAGCTCATTTTCATTTCTACTTTTGAAAACTGGCAGTACCCTTGCTCGTTTCCAGTTGTTTGGCATCGCCCTACTGGTGATGCTAAGGTTGTAGATTCCAGTGAACTGTGGAGTAATTTTACCAAAACTCATCGTTACCAGTTTAATAGCTATACCATCCAAACCAGTTGCTTTAGTGCTACACATAAATTGAATCTGTCTGTATACAAACTCAGGTCTCATGGCTGGTATCTCATATTCAAATTAATCACCTTTTTGCTCAGATATAAAAGCTCTTATTTTGTCATAACCTGGTAAATTTTAGTTGCTACCCTTTGACCTATATTTTGCTCCAATGCTTCTTAAATGTTGTTAAAATTTTCTGCAATTTTCGTAGCATCCATGAAGTCTTCTGACCCAAGCTTTGTTTAGTTTGAGCCCATCAGCTGTAGTATGTTTCCTTGTGGATTTCACGGTTTTCCACATTTGTCGAATGTCTGTTACATACCTATAATTTATTTCTTAAAATACTACCTTTATAAGCAATTCGCAAATATTTATGTACGTTATTAAAAATTTCCGTCTGGTTAACAGTTCTGATCAACTGTTATCAATAAAATACAGCAACTTTTGTTGGTCACAAAAGCCGTTACTTGTTCAAAAATGATATATACATAAGTGTTTTGTTTTAAGCAAAGTTCAGATCTCTTAAACACAACGCCCTTGATTAAATATAATTGCTTCTTACCATTTTCTGTCAATTGTAATCTTATTAATATCAGAACGGCGAAATCCCTGTCCACAACATGCTTGTCCCTACAGCAGCATAATTGTCCTAACCACAACACAGCGTGTTTTAGCGCAAATACATGTAATGCATAAAGTGTGAATGCAGTAAACACGAGTCGCACAGAGAAAACTGAACTATTAAAACATAACCCAGAGCAGACACAAAGTGCTGCAGACATGCAACATTTTAAAACTTTTCCATATGTGATGAAAACCAGGAATGAAAACTCACAGTAGGGTTGAAGTTATTGTATATTGTTCAGCCTCCTACAGAATCCCAGGTTTGATTGATTTTAAATGTCTCAAAATGAGGATGGGACGTCCTTCGAATCATATTTTTTCTAATTTATTCATAATTAATGGCAAAAGAAGGTAAGAAATCTGCCGTTGTGGTACAGACACTGAATTTTTGATGCATGTTCTGTCCCACCATCTAGAAGGAAAAAGCTTTATTTGCACGGCAAATATTTATTTTGTCGTCTTTGATACTTCTTTTTTATCATCCCTCCAAAATTATAAAGTTTTGGAGAAATGAAAAATTTGAATCCCCAAAAAATGCTAATTTCCAACCTCCTTTATCCAAAATTTTACCGTTATTCGTGTAATAAATGACTTGAGACATTTCTTCATTAACTGTGGTTGACAAAGTTTTACAATGAATTGTCGAAAAGAGAATGCAGATTGTATGATCTGTTATACATACCCATAGGTACGAGAGGAGCAGAATTTGCATATTAGTGATTTCATTTCTGATTTAACTTTAAAAAAAGAACTACAATCCTTTGATCTATGCATGTAACAATAACTGAAATCGTATGTATGGGAGATGGTTTTGAGGTTTACCCTCTTTTTTGTGGGGGGGGGGGGAGGGGTATGGTCTATTGTATTGATGTATTTGTGGTCTATACTATAAGCCTAAATACGATTCTCGTCCCTAAGCATTACCGATTGCCCCTTGTGCCCATCAGCAGGCGGAATAATGTCGCAAACCATAAATGATGATGATGATGATGATGATGATGATGATGATGATGATGATGATGATGATGATGATGATGATGATGATGATAAATGTGGTTCGAGAGAACCTGGAAACTGAAATAAATGAAAATATAACTATTATGCATTTGCAATTTTGCAAGATTTGAACGTACGACAGTTTGTGACTGAATCTACTCTTAGTTTTTGTACGATTTATTGAAAGAGGAAGGGCCGAATTATAAACCTCGTATCTCCAAAGAGAGGATCTAATTTCAAATAGACCAAAATACAGAGATATAAGTTCCATCATTACTAATATTATTGTTTCCGTGTATTTTTTTGTAAATTTTGCTCAACACATCAGCGTAAAAATATTAAGTGTGCTGTTTAAATGTAATTGTTAATTATACTGGCCTAAAGTAAATTCAATTTCAAAAGTACATTTGTCAATTAAAATAACGAGAGTTATCTGCATCCCTCATTTACCTGACTCATTGCACGTTATAAACCTTAACGGGAAGCTTATCAGGGAAAAATGCAAATAGATTTTGCCCATCAAATTGAATGCCTATTGTTACTCTGATAAATTACCATATTACATATAAAGGGTATGGACAATCTCTAATCAAACACAACAACGAATGAAAAAAGTACTGAAAAATTTACATTTATTACACAAAAATCACAAACGTTATCTACTTATCTCATTTATCAGACTCAATGCACGTTGTTCAACTTAATGTGAATCCATCAGCCAAAAATGCAAGAAAATGTCGCCCAACAAACTGCCTTTTGTTACACTTATAAATTACCGCACCCGTTATAAGAGATATGGACAATGTTCTGGCAAAAAATGCTGCAGATTATGAAAAACAGAAATACAGTGCTTGATCAAACAACGAGCTGTCAATATAGGCCTATGCCCCTCATTCTGGGCATGGGTCGTATAACTTGGAGCATCTCTTCAGGAACTGTGATGTGGTTTTCTCCCCTCTTCAATATTTATGCTACGCATCCTGTATTGCGCCATGAGTCATCTTGTATTTCCTTATCTTGCGTTTGCAGAGTCGCTGCTCCAACACAAGCTGGACCTGTAGCCGCACTGCTCTAGCTTCGTTGTGGAGCAGACTAGTCAGCAGGGATAAAGGGAGACGTCCACGACAGGCTTGAACATTGAGACGTCGGTGCTAAGTCTCTGGTCGTGGTCGTTGTTCCTGGTAAACTCTGCTGAAAACGCTCCAGTCCAGCCTTGGCTACACATAACTCTCCAGCTAAGGGGTTTATATGTAGGCCTACCTCCCCCTCCCCCAAGTTGTAGTCGCCTGGTCACATAGACATTCAAATGCTGCCTGGGTATGTTTCTGGAAGAAATGACATAGCATGCAGTTTGCGGATGTACCAGTGCGTTGCCTTTTGCTCCATGTAGGTCGCCTGTAGTTCTAGGTTTTAAGTCTCCCTCAAAACGGTCTTGGTCCAGTGAAACACGTACCCTTTGACCTGAATTGCTCGTCTGAAAATGAACTTGACTGCTTTCCACAATGCAGTTTCGAAGTCAACCTCAAAACTGTCTACGACTGGGTTCCCTGCAACCATATCGATGACAGCTTTCAATATATTCTTGTAATCGGTCTTTGACTTACCTGACAAGAGGCAGAAGACGAGTCGAACCTGCTTCGTTTCTTCCTTGTGACGAACAATGCATAAATTGAAATAAAGTTAGTAAAAGGGGGATTTTACAACCCAGAAGGTTGCGTCCATATACCACTGTTTGGCCTTCTCAAAAAGCCACAGGTGGTCTCCTGTGGTGAAGATGAGATGCCGTTCGCCACCGGTTTGGATATCCTTCATTTCGAACGTGTCTGGTAGGCCTGTGTCACTGAGCTGCAGCTCAAAGTTCAGGCCTACCGAATCGTCTGGTCGCAGTTGCTGGCATCTGCGATTTGCAATTTTCGCCAAGGTGTTCATTGCAGTTGGGGACCGTAGGGGGTGGTTCTTATGGACTTGGTCAAGGAGAATCCCTTGGACTGTTGACGATGCAGATTGGAAAAGGTCACTTGTCGTGTGGGATCTGAAGGCGGCATGTAGTTCTAGCAAGGGCGGACGGGGGGGGGGGGGGGGTTATTGTGTCTATTTGTTCCCGCTAGCAAAGGATCCGTCTTTCTGAATAACAGTTGCTGGGCATCGATGTCCTTTGCCTCTTACTGAATAGAACCAGTACACAGCTGCGCGCTTCCTGGAGATGTAAACAGGTGTTTGATTATATATATATATAAACTTTACAGGTGATGCCATATACTATTGCTCCCCGAAGACTGCTGATCTGCACTAATACATGGCACAAAAAACAATATATGTATATATATATATATATATATATATATATATATATATATATATATATATATATATATATATATATATGTATGTATGTATTATAAAACAGGTTTATATCCTCAATTAGGTGGCGCTTCTTCAATTTACAGCAAAAAGTAACAATTCTTTATTGCAGGGTTTTAAAATTTCGTTTCATTATAAGCAACTGAGACTCATATGTTGTTACACTACCAAACTGACAACGTAAATGTGACAGCTCTGCATGGTGATGAGTGAACCTACTGTCGTCGTGTAATATTGATTTTCTGGTCACTTTTTCCAATTGTAATAACTATAATATAAGTTTATATTACAGTAATAGATACGCTCTCTGTGAAATAGAAATACGGAATACACAGGCCTATACCGGCACAATTTACGAGAATATGAATAAATTGGTATGTCTTTAAGAAATAGTAAAGTAGTTTTTCCAAGTGAATAGCTCTTGACTTATTAAATCATATTTTACACTTTACGGGAATACCTATTTCTCCCCATACAATTTTGTAAGACCTTCGTCGATCCATTTTTATTTATTTATTTGTTTGTTTGTTTGTTTGTTTGTTTATTTATTTATTTATCTATCTATTTTATTTTATTTTACTTATTTTTTTTTGGGGGGGGGGGGCTGCACATTTGTATTTAGAAGAGGAAATTTAGTATTCGCCATTTGACTTTATTTCTATACTCCTAAATTAAATAATATTTATCTTAATCACACCTAATGTACAGGCTACCTTTGTTTACACCCAGTAGGTGTACCCAAGGGTGTTTCAAGAGTTTTTCTTTGTTGCGCTTGGACGCGGCGTCAACTATTTGGAAAGACACAGGATGGGATTTTAAAGTAGCTCCACTTACTGGCCAGTGTTCCTGTCTGAATGGAGCCTAACGATGTCGACGGCGTCCACAGCACTTTCTGGACATTTTTCTTCATCCTACGTATATAGGGTACTGGAAACAGTATAGATGACGATAAGTTTACTCCCTGAAGAAAAATACATAGACCTCACAATAGCACTAACATTCAGAAATATAAATATACATAATGTATGTCCTGTATTATCAATATGATGGAAGTGACCGTGACATCAGCTAAACGAAACAAACAATAGTTTGTTTTGTTCCACGGCAAAGGTCCATGGCAGTTGATTTAGAATTTACGTATGTTATAGTTTTGTATCTCTATTTGTGTAACTAAAATAATCGCTTGTTAGACTGTGAAAGAATGTTACAAAGTTGCAACGTCAAGCAAGAGCCAATCGTCCTTTGGAAATAAAAGAAAATAGTGTACTGGTTAACTTTGTCACATCTCCTACTTGAAACCATTGGGAAAAGATGTAGTTCTTGCAGGCAAAAAATTCAGTTACTAATGCAAACATGTTCTTTTGCATTTCATTAAGTCATAACTACAAACTACATTACACCATGAAAAATATGTACATAATAATCAATAGAAAAGGTGCATTTACTGGTAGGTACCCTTCGACAAACAAAGTATCCACCAAGTTTCAGCTTAATCTAAATACAGGTTCTGGAGAACACATACACACAATAAAAATTAGACAAATATTGCAGCGTCACCTGGGGAACAAATTCATAACTATGAGTCCCTAGGCGTGTTCCTGTGCTATATCAAAGCAAGCAGGTGAGCGCTCTCAGAGAAGAAGGCACCCACACATGATACATTGCAATTAAGTTTGAAGTCAATCTGACAGACACTTTTGGAGAAGTAAAAAATGTGAATTAGCATTAGAATGCCTATTGACTTTCATGGTAATCAATACAGAAGGTGCATTTACCGAGTACCCCCTTTGGTAAAATCGTTAAAAGTCAGAAATCCGCAGCATTGCCACCTAGTGAACAACTTTGTTTGTCGCTTCCACAAAGAACATGTGCACCAAGTTTCAGGGAAGTCTGAGTGACAGTTCTGAAGAAGTCAAAAATAGTGATTACAGACAAAACAATCATTAAAAATATAGAAAAATATTGCAGCGCCACCTAGTGGACAAATTCAGAACTAGAGTCCCTAGAAGATGTCCTGTGTGGTATCAAAGCAATGAGGTTAGAGGTTCATAGAAAAAGATTTGTTAAGATTTGCTCCCCATAAAACAAACAAACAAACACAAATGAAAAAAAAAAAATCATAAAAGAATCCAAAATCACTGGAGCAGAACCACTTAAACAAGATACATTGCCACCAAGTTTCAAGTGTATATGGGGGGTTGTTTTTTGAAGAAGTAAAAATTGTTAATTGTGGACAGACGATAACAACGATGGACAGACGGAAGACAGACGACGGACCATCCCATAAGCTCAGTTGACTGAAAAGTCAGTTCAGCTATAAAAAAAAAAAAAAACCTAGATGGCTGCATGAACGGGCCATGTCCGTCAGTTATATGATAAAACCTGGGAAAGAAAAAGCCAGAGGACAGAAATGTCTGGGGGGGAAAAAAGCCAATAGACTAATAAGCTTGGGAGATAATAAGACAATGGACGAATTAGCGGTAAAGGTAGGAGACAAAAATCCCGAGGACGAAAAAGCCTTTAAGTGAGAAGGTCGTATGGATAAACAACAATGTATCCTCCCGGTTGTGGTAAAACCATATGTGTCTGTTCGTTATTGCTTAATCTATAAGATGAGCAATACTTTCATCTTTTACCTCACACGTACCATCTTTCTCCAAAAATGGAAACAGCTCCTCGTCAGTGTAGGTCACAGGCCACAGTTTTAAATCTCCCTTTTTTATTAGCATTTTGCAGTCTAACAATCAGTATTTTGGTATCTTTCAATTTTGTGAACGGTATTTAACAGATGAACAATAACAGAGAAAAAAAAGATGGGTTTTTGTCTTATAATTCCCAGCTCGTTAATTGGTAATAATTGAAAAACGAAACAAAACCTGCCTGTCAGCTTAATACAGGTGTAAGAACGGTACTGGGTAAAACTCAGACTAGTCTGCGCAGAGTGGCACGTTGCAAATTGCAGAGTGGTATATAATTATAGCTCTGGAATGGCAAGCAGGTCCGTATGTGTAGAAACTGTCACGATTTTTGTGCAGTATTCACACATAAATAGGAGCCACTAAACACACGGGTATTCTGATTGCAGTTATCATCAAAACCATATATATATACACACATATCGACACTGAAGGGCGACATTCAAGTGGTTATTCTCCCACGGGCATGGCACTCTGACTCCCACATCAGATCAGTTTTACCAAATTTTGTTCTCTATATCATTTATAACTGGAAGAAAACATAGCTGTCGCTAAGTGAATATATGGAAGATATTGTAGTCGGGAGGAGGGGAACAGGAAAGTGGGTTAGTTAGGAAGAGGAACCACTTTGCACCAGTTTGCCCAAAACCTGTTTGAACTGTGCTCTGCCCAGGGTCACATCATTGTCCTTTCTCACCATAATATTCCCACCTGGCATGGGCGACAGTAAACCTATGTCACCACCAATGAAACAGGTATCTGTAATGCAGCCAACCTGATTTAGCTAACTTAACTTAAACAGGAGCTACAGCTCGCTAAAAACAGTTTTTTCACAAGTACGAGATATCTCCATAACTATCCAATCACAGCTGTTGTCTGTAACCTGTACTTTGCAAGTTTTTTCAAGATTCTCTTGATTTGCCTGACCTCTAACCAAAGTGTCGGCCAATAGAAATACATCATATAAATTGTTACATCAAGATGGCAGAGTTTTCATACATAATGAACACATTGCACATACAAGTGGCAGTATGCTGTATGTTGGATTGAACCAACAAATTAAATTTAAACTTTAGTATTTTTCAAGGAGGGCCCTTATCTCAACAGATTTACAATATCTAATAAATGTACCTAACTTATTAAGTATTACTGCCTTTGATGTCATGAGAGACTGATATTTTAAAACATTTGGATCATTCCAGTAGTATCTTGGTAAGTAATGTTTACCTCTGTTTCTTAAAGCAGCACACTCCAACAAAAGAATGAATTCATCAAGCCTTTGTTCATTATATAAAGAACAGTACCTTTGATTTCTGACAGTTTTAATATAACGTCCTGTGTTCCTACGAATCTATGATTAATGGTTCTTAAATTGACGCAAATAATATCTCCATTTGGAGAGAGCATTGTGTCGTGTATGATTCAAATCTAATTTCTTGTTTTAGCAATCTGCAGTTATACCAAATATCGTTCTCTTCTATTTCAGAATGCAACACCTGCATATACTGTTCCTTACGTTTTTGTTTAGCCATAAGCAATCCGCATTGACTATTAGCATCCATGTTATATTTCCATAAGTATGACACCCCCAGGCTGTTCAACATATTATGAGTATTTGGCAACCAAGGCAACTTAATAATGATTCTTTGGTACAGAGTAAGTAATATTTGAAAACTGCGAGCAGATATTTTGCTTTGTTAACCTGATAATACTTGATTTAACAGCCTACCATTATACTCTTATTACTACACTCTACTGGGAGTCGCCCCAGTTCTCCATAAACGATGCAAGTACGTGTTGAATTCTTCAGACTTAAAATAAATTTGCGATCTTTCTACCAACTCACTGGTTTGATGAAACATTCAATTTTGTTTTTTATGCATGACATTACAAATTTTACAGAAATTGAAGCATTGTATTCTCGTTTCAGCTAGGCGACTGGTGCCAAAGGTTGCAGGCTCGAGCCCCGCTCGGTCCGAACATAAAATCAACAGTGAGGCAGATTTCCAAAATTGACCTATTACAATATAAATTAATTATTATCTTGGAAGCATGATAATCAAAAATTGAATGTAAGCCTGAATAATAATTTATTCTTTCTACATAAATCTAACCCACCTTACTTCATATTAATGGGTTAAGGGAACATGTTGTTCTGGAAAAGATATCATATATACCTCTGATTGTTTGTGGAGCAGCTGGGCAGGGTGTTGCCATGAAACTGGAAGCCAATTTCTATCTCAAAATCTGCTTTCCAGCTCCTTGTACTCAGTATTTTTCCTGGTAATATTAAAAAATACATATTGTAAATTAGTATATGTTCAGTGTAAAGAGTGTATCGTTCGTAGATACTAATTTGTGAGGTACCTATACTGCAACTACTCTTTCGTGGATAATAATTTACGACCCTGAATAAAAGTCACATCACCGACGGACTTTAATTATTAACAAAATGGCACACACACACACACACACACACACACACACACACACACACACACACACACACACACACACACACACACACACACACACACACACACACACACACACACACACACACACACACACACACACACACACACACACTGTATGTGTAAAATGTTTTCCGACGGACTTTAATTATTAACAAAATGGTACACACACACACACACACACACACACACACACTCTATGTGTAAAATGTTTTCACATGAATACCAAATTAGCATCTTTATACAATTCAATAAGGTGAAAGATGATCAAAACATGTGACAAAAACACAAAGACAGACACAGACACAGACACAGACACAGACACAGACACAGACACAGACACACACACACACACACACACACACACACACACACACACACACACACACACATATATATATGGAGGCAGAGAGCACAGCAGGTTTTTCTGTGGATTCCTGAGAGTAAAGCCTGTCAATGAACAGTCTGTATTATCTAAATATGCATAAGATTACAAGAAAAATGTTTTTAAATATCATAAAGTTGCCTCTTGTTTATTTGTGTAGGCCAGAAAAATTGTTTTGTGAGGCACTTTGCCATCCCCATGGGGCGAAGAACGCCTTCAAGAATTTAATGTTGTTGCAGGGTAATAATGATTGGTGGAACAAGTATCTGTATTTGGACATAAACATATGTAACAAAGTACGGTAACTTTAAAGAATATAAAACAAAAGAAAAGAAAGCCGGGAAGATGGCGATGGCTACGGTTAATTCGACGTGAATCATGAAATGGCTGCAAATAAGCGTACATAAGGAGAGCCCCCCACTTAAAAAGGTAATTAACTTTTTGCTGTACCCCCCCCTCATAAAAAATACAAAAAAGAAAAAAAACAAAAAAACAAAAAACAAAAAACAAAAAACCAAAAACCAAAAAACCAAAAAAAACCCCACCAACCCCCCCTCCAAAAAAAAAAACAAAAACAAAAACAAAAACAAAACAAAAACAAAAACAACAAAAAAACCGAAAAAAAATAGAATAGGAAGAATTATACTTTAATGTAGGAAAAGTTATAGATATTGAAGAAAATGTATGACACCCTGAAACATCATTCTTCCGATCCTGTAAAACACTTGGCGCCCTTTAGCCCACCCAGGTTCTATTTACACTCTACCTGGCAGATAACAAGAACTGTTACCTTGTATGTTTGAAATAAGTGTTTTCTCTATTGGTTAAACATACGAGCGAAGACATGTTTTAATAAAGGACTCAATTTATCAGATAGCAACCCAAATATGTAAGAAATATGCAGGTCATACCTTAATATAGCTTGAACTATAAAAGTGAGGCTGCATTGAGACAGCATTGTTAGCGAAAAGGCATGCTTTTAGGACCAGTCTTCAACATAAACTAAAAATAAAAAACAAAGAAAACAACAAAACAAAACAAAACAAAGGGCAAAAAACCTTCAAAAACAGTTCCAAATGGATACAAACTACGCGATAAAGCAACATAGAAAGTTGAAAAAGCGATGGTGCTCTTCGCTAGCCAGTGGCCTTTTATGGGGGACTACCTGTTTAAAGTCGGGAGTGAAATTTGTTTTTCTTCACATTGGTATTAGAAGATCAATGTTGATGCTTTGGTAACATGGAATCTCTTTGCTGTCATTGTTGGTTTTGGAATTTATGAATATGGGTCATGTTTTTCTGTACTATTTGATAAATACTTCATTGGCCATGTTTTGCTGTGGGCTGTGTTCTCCGACTCATAGTTGCAATGGAGATAGAGTATGATTATAATGTTCCAGATTCATGAATAGTACAAAAACGATGTAGGCCTTTTTTCTTTTGCTGTAAACTCATCCGACTAACAAATCCGGAGAACTAAAGAGCGATAGGTCTACCAGATTTCTTTCTATATTTGGCATAAGTAATAAACTTTACGTTTTGAGCGTCTATGCCTGGACATTTTGAAAAACACTATAGTCTGTAGTTAATAAACAATATTTCAAAGACTGAGAGGACCGGTTTAAAAGCACCAGTGGCCTTTTATGGGTGATTGCCTGCCTCAAGTCAGCAGTGAAATTTGTTTTTCTTCACATTGGTATTTGAAGATGAATATTGATGCCTTCGTAACTCTGGAATGTCTTTGCTGTCATTGTTGGTTTTGGAATTTATGAATATGGGTCATGTTTTTCTGTACTATTGCATTGATCTTCCCTACATTTTCTGTGTCCCTCATGCACACACACACACACACACACACACACACACACACACACACACACACACACACACACACACACACACACACACACACACACACACACACACACACACACACACACACACACACACACACACACACACATACACACATATATATATTAATTAATATATATATATATATATATATATATATATATATATATATATAATATATATATATATGTATGTATGTGTGTGTGTGCGCTCGCACTATAATTATAATCAAAAAGATGTTTGTAAAACATAGATGCCCCCCGCCCTCACTACCCTTGCCCTTGCTACCCTATTGATAGTGGTAGATGGGGCACTCGTGACCTTACAAAATTAGTGAAGGTTGATCATGTTCATACAACAATGTCACGTATCTTTAAACTTTTACCTAGCCCTTAAAAAACGACTAAAAACCTGGACAATATAGAAGTTAGAGCTGAAAAACAAGTCATCATTTAGAAACCATATTCAGCAAAATGGTTTTATGACCTTGGAAATTAGGGCAAGGTCACTCATTTTCACTTGACCTTCTTTACTTATTGTGCAAAAAACCACAGGAGGTCTACTGTCTGTGTGTGACCCTCAAAACTGGGTCAAGGTCATCCATTTATAAACTCACACTATCCCTTATAGGCAACCATAAAGCTGTGCAATATAAAAGTGCTACCTCTAAAATGCAAGTTATCATGCAGAAATAGTATTCAACCAAATGGCTCTGTGACCTTTGAAATTAGGTGAAGGTCACCCATCCTTAAACTTGAACTAGCCCCGAATACAGACAATTATCTAGTGCAATAAAGAAGTCCTTGTTTAAAAACCTGTTCAGGTATCATGTGGAAACCAAAGTTAACTCAGGTACCAACGTGACCTTGGAAATTAAATCAAGGTCAGCAAACTTTAAAATTCTTCTAGCCCGTAGCAAGAACTATAGACCTGTAAAGTATCTTAGTCCTAACTTAAAAACTTCTTGAGTTATTGTGCAGAAAACACAAGAATTCTACAATCTCTGTGACCCTGAAAACTGGGTCAATGTCATCCATCTTCAAACTCAACCTAGCCCTTACAGAGAACTCAGGTACCACTGTGACCTTGAAAATTAGGTCAAGGTCACCCATCTTCAAACACTGCCTAGCTTTTGACTAGAATGATACACCTATATAGTAATAAAGTCCTAGCTCAAAAACTTCCTGAGTTATTGTGCGGAAACCACAGGAGTTCTACAATATCTGTGTGACCCTGAAAACTGGGGCAAGGTCACCCATCTTCAAACTCAACCTAGCCCTTACAGAGAACCATAAAGTTGTGCAACACAAAAGTTCTAGCTCCAAGTATAAGCTATCATGCAGAAAGCATGAAACCCCATTCAGTAAAGTGGCTCTGTGACCTTTAAAATGAGGTTAAGGTCATCCATCTTCAAACCTCATCTAGCCCCAAATATGGACTATAATCCTGTGCAATATAAAAGCCCTAGCTTAAAAACCTGTTCAGTTATTGTGCGGAAACCAAAGTTAAGTCAGGTACCACTGTGACCTTGAAAATTCGGTCAAAGTCACCCATCTTAAAACTTTGCCTAGCTTTTGACTAGAATGATACACCTGTACAGTATCAAAGTCCTAGCTTAAAAACTTCTTGAGTCATTGTGCGGAAACCACAGTCTACCGACCAACCGACCGGCCGACATGTGCAAAGCTATAAGCTCCACCTTCTTCGAAGGGGGGCATTATAAAAAAAGAAAGCTTTCATTTGTTTTACGATTCATATATATCGGCCTATAGGGGTTTGGATTTTGGTTCTGTTATTTTAAAGCAATGGATTCATCGCAATCCAACTTGTCACTAAAGTTTGGAACATCAGAAATACTCTCAGCACATACGGAGTTAACATCACATTTATCAGTGTAGATGCTCCAAACACAAATAGTTCGTTTTACCATAGTATATGTACTGACATTCCCAGAGCAATAGCTAGTTACATATGTACATTAGAAAAGCAATATATCTGTTTCATAATGGAATTTTCTGATATGATTCAACGTGTGAGAAATTGTATTTACGCTTCAGGTATGGATACCATAGGTCATCGTTGTCTCCAATCTGCCTCTGGCAATACAGCTTGGAAAATATTGTATGATTCACACATTTGGGATTAAACCCAAACCCAGTAGGAACACAAAGACAGCTCAAAGATGAACACTTTAAGTTGGACGCTGCTCTAAAAATGCAAAATCATCTTGCTGAAAATGTCATAAATACAGAAGTGCTTAATTTACTACGCTGCTATCAGACATCCTTTCAAAACCCAGATGCCCTCAATGCTGCCATAGAATTGCTACAGGCCACATGTACAAGAATTTCTATCTTCAGAAGTACTATCCCCATTAAAAGACACAGCTCATGACAGAACAGAGAAGCTCAAGACAGCATACTAGCACTTTGTTTAATGGAAAGCATACATCAATTCAAATAATTAAAATCCTAACAAATGTTTTCTTACCAAGGAGACCATGGTAGATATAGCATACCTTTATTTTCTTGTGTGAAATACTCTGCGGGAAAACAGATAGAGTTCCTGACATTATAAACTCAGATCTTGTGGAGAATCACCTCAGCCAAGAGTGGACACTATTTCACGGATCTGACATGAACCCACGTTCTTTGCAATACAGGTAACTGTACAGATCATAAAATGATTCTTGTGTTAGTCTGACAAATGATATGCGATAAAGCAAGTTATTTTCATTTATATTTCAAAAAGAAATATGATAAGATTGTGCAAAACAAGACCCAGATTGTATCATTCCTTCAGCATGAGTAAGTAAGAAAGTTATGTTACCTCTTTCTATATAATGATCAATTTTGCATATTTTCACGGGGGTGGGGGTGGGAGTGGTGGAGGGGCTATTCAGCTAGTAATCATCATATCACTTTAAAATTTGTAATATAAAGTCAAGTATACGTACCCAACAGTGATATGTTTTTCATTATACCTTTTCCAGTTCGACATAAATCGCCCATAGTTGAAAAGCAGGAGAAACAATTTTAACGTGGCAGACTTTCATGACAACTTCCAGAAATGGTCTTGTTGTATCTGCAATTTTAAGTCAGTCAACAAATCAAAGTGAAAAAAAATGCTGGCAAACCTTCAGGAGCAACCCCATACCCAGTTCATTTTAAAACGCCTAACAGTGAAAGACGTAAATGTATTTCCATATCCAGCCAAACACCGTATACTAGGCCAACACCAATAAGAGTAGTGCCTGTTAATAAAATGGCCATCAAGTTTGCAACATAACACCAGGTATTAGAATTGCTTGAACGAAAACAAAATGTTCAGTCGTATGAAAAGAAAGGTAGTTCGTCACTGTTGTCTTAAATTGCACATATACCTGTACAGATTTGATGGTACAATATTTAAAAAGTCGGAAGTTTAGGTAAATAAATGTAAGTCATATATGTTCGTAGAAATTTAGAAAAGAGCGCATGGTGAGGTTAAATGTAAAAAATAACAGAAATGGTGGTGCATATGTGTACTGCTATTGATACTGACGTGTAAAACGTGGGTTATTGGTCATTGAGATTTGTGGAATATAGTATGCTATTTGTCATTAACTTAATATATTTGTGAAAACAACTTTACTTAAAACAGTGGGTTCCCATTATACATAGATGCTTTTTAATATATATGTTTATGATTGTGCTGTGTGTTTAGTCAATAATGAGACTATACTTCAAGTAATAAGAGATTAGCTCTTGTCATGATGAGGTGTAATGAATCCATCGTGTCTGTTATTTAGTCAGCACATGTGTGCTCAATTTGTGATGAAACGGTTACTTTTTTTTCTATGCTTTGCTAATGGACACAGGTATTTGTTGAATTTGTTTGAATATATATAGTCCACAAACGTTGATTTTTAGAGCTTTGTCGCACTTTCTGTGGAGCCAGTTTTTACAGTAGTCACATTGAATCCATGGTATTCTCCCTGTATTTTGTGCATTGCATATAGAACATGTATTTTTATTGTAGTTGCTGGTGCTTGATGGGGGTCAGTATGTGTCTGTTGCTAGAAAAAGGACGGTAGTGGAAGTGGAAGTTGAAGTCGTGGCAGTGGTTGTGGCCCTTTTCTTGATTTCATCTGGGGAAAGGTGTATATGGTCACTGGTGGGCACTGCTGAAATTTTACGTTCAGCCCTGTCATCATTTATTTTGATTTGCATCCGCTGTCTTTTCTTTTCTGCTCCGAAGATAATGTTCAGTTTCTTGTGTAGCTCATTCAGTGATACTCCGATGTACTTATTTATTATAATTTTCATAGCCTCTGGTGGGATGTCACTTGGAATAAACGCTGTTTGCTTGAATCAACGGCCTTCTGGTCAAGGTAGCTGAACAATTTATTTCTGTATAGGTTAAGGCAAGAGTAACTCAATTACGAGAAGATCAATTTATCCAGATCTAGAAAATATACATATAGGTCATCAGTGATGCTGTTAAGATGTCCATATATGTTTTCGCTGTTCACAATTCCTGTCATACTTTCTGGGTAAGTCGTTTCCGTAGCGGCTTTCAGTGTTGAGTTATACACGTGCCGTTTCAGATTCGTGACTGCAGATTTAAGTTTCTTTGTTTCTTCCGTTTCATCTTTGTGAAGCTAATTGCATATTAGTTTGGTTATAGAGTTCATGACCTTGTCTGCACACTTTCCCCAATGGTTTAGATTTTGCCCTTACCGCCTGGTGATATGTTGGGGTAAGGTTTATCATTTTCTTGTGACGATCTGCTTGAGGACTCTGCTACCTTGCTTAAGAAATAAATGAACGCCTGTAAAAGAAATTTAATGGTGATGAACAAGGCTGGTCATGTCAAGGATTTCAGATGGAACAATTGTGCTGCTAATGCTTTACATTCATCACCCCCACCCCCATACTTAGTGATAAAAAGCAGTGTTACTCTGTTCACATCCTGTGACCTTGTCATATCTTTGCCTTGTCCTTTTTCTTGCAGCTTGTGTAGTTCGGCGTGTATTCACATGTCCGATGTTGTCACTTTTAAATTGTTCAATAGTTTGTTCACTTCTGTGTGGATGGCAGCACGTGGAGTAGAAATACTTGCTCCATTTGTTAATTCATCTCCACGTATCAAATGTGGGGAATGTGGACTAATAAGATCTTTTGCGTGCTCATCACTATGCATTTCCTCCTTGTCATCATCCTCATCATGATCATGATCATCACCATCATTATCATCATCATCATGCATGCATGCATTCAACAATATTTTGGTTATTTGTGCGATATAGAAGTATATTTGCGATTGAAGTCCGGTCCATTTCTATGATGGCATACTGTTGTGTCACAACGTGTGCGTGGGGAGCAGAGTGAAGGGTGGAAATGTTTTACTATTATGGCATTTTAACTTGGTTTTTAACAGACAGCTGACCAAGTTCAAATTTGTTGTGACAGCCCAGGACTACAGATAACAATGTCATACCTTGCCATTTATGAATATTCATTACGTAACTCAACATGACAGGTATTGTCATCGTGTTTAAATGCTTTATGATAACAAAGAAAAGTGTGGTTTTATGATATGTAATTCTTGCATGTTTGGAAAATGGACTTCCTAGCTGTTGTCCAACAAGTTAATGACTGTGCTCTCAAGTCCATGTACTAGGTTGTCACTGATGTTGCCAGGTAACATGACAGGTGCATAGACTTTCAGGTTTAGGTGTTGAGTAACTTCTAATGCTTGGGTCATTTTTGGTGCACATTTTGCCCTTCACCACTGCTATAAACTTTGCTTACTCCTGCTTCCATGGCTAGTCTCTCAGAATTGTACACGTTTACATCATAGGTCAATGGAAAGAGCCGAGCTGCTTCCTTATACCGTTCAGGTGGGAAGTGGTTGTCAGATAAGCTGCAAAATAAATTAGCAGTTAGCAGTTTCTGTGAAAACAGCACCAATCGTGGTTTCGTTGACTGCACACACAAATGCTGCATCAGACTGGCGATAAACCTTTTCTGGAACTACTCTATGTTTAAATATTGTGGCCCATGTTGGTGATTGAAAAGCACAGGAACTGCTATTCCCATTCAAATAAGTTTTCAATGGTGGCAGTTGTGTTGTAAGAAATACCTAATACCTAATGTATGTATTTATTCGATGGGCGCATCACTGTTTCGGACCAATGAACACACAAAGTTCACCTGTGATATTATAATAAAAAATGTACTTTATCAGGTCAAAATGACTCAGTTTTCGATTTGTTTAATATGAGTATATGTTGAAAACAATAGGTACAATTATTCCCATTCCACTTACTTTTCACTGGTGGCAGTTGTAAGAAATGCCCAGTACCTATTGTGTATATTCCTCTCATGGGTGCATCACCGTCTCAGACCAATGAACACACAAAGTCCACCTATAATATACTAATGAAAAATTTACCTTGTGAGGTCAAAATGTCTCAGTTTCCGATTTATTACGAGTTTACATTGAAAACATATTTAAACATGCCAAATTTAAAGTATGTAAATGTTTTAGTTCCCAAAACTGACCATACAAGATGTAGTGGAAACAAAGGAAGGTGACACAAAAAAATAAATTAATATCAATACAGACTTCATACACAAACAGAACGTATGTATTGACAGATGAATTGGATTTTCTATGGCTGTTGTTTTTGGTCGGCGTCTATTTCCAATATCATTTCATCCACAAAAGCAAATTGGGGCAAGTCACAAAATTTAAATGCCAAGTACTTTTAAGTTTTCCTCATAAATACTTCCAATCTTTTCACGTTTTCATGCTGATGATGTTGACTGCAAAGAGAATGATTTAAGTATTGAGCTATTGGGATTGCATATTGTTAATTTGAAGGGCTCGCAAATCAAGAACGACACACACACTATTACTGTCCACTTTTCCTCAGTTGTTTTTTATTGTTTGTTTTTGTTTTATTTTTTTTTTGTTTTTGTTTTTTTATTTTTTTTTAACATAAGAATATTTACTCACCAAACCAAATCTTACACTGAGGTACAGAATATACATGCGATTTTTGTTGGAAATTGGGAAAGTGCAAAATCATTCTATCAAAAACTACACATTGTTGACAATAGATAAAATGGGATCCTACCCGATATACTTTATAATACTGCGTAGTACTTTTTATGGCCATTCGTACCGTTCTTTGGTGATATGATTTATACATTGGCCACGTCGTATAGCACACACACACACACAAACACACACACACACACATACACACACACACACACACACATATATATATATATATATCCATGGGGTTTTAACCTGCCTTACCTAGCATTTGTCTTAAAACAGATATAAAAGAATGCTCTGTTACACTCTCCATGGGATAAACTAAGGAAATAAAGGCAGGATCACAAGGAAAAGCCTTTCCCAACTCACGTAACCGGGAATGTGTGGCATGAGGTTATAAAATTTAGCCTGGTATCTTAGGCACTGGGACCAAAACAGCATGCTTCCTAAATTGGTTAGTTTTACAACATTTAAAAGTACCCAGCAAGTCAGCATTAGCAATGAAAATATCATGGACACGGTTGCAATCAAATTTCCTAAAACTGGGAGGTACCATATTTGATTTTCTCGCAAAAATAAAGTTATTTAATTGGCAGCCCAACAAGTAGAATGCAACGCACTATAAAAATCAAAAAGGGGGAAAATTTGAGCTAAAACCTGAGATATGATGGGAGCAGCACGTTTGACTTTATGTAGCTTAAGTCTGGAAAAACCTCTCAATAAAAGCTTTAATTAAAATGAATCACACCAGAGTATCTGTTAACCTGGCTATTAATACAGAACCCTGACATCATTCAGGTAATTCTGAGTGATTCAACACACTAGAAGTTTCTGCTCAAAAACTGTGCAAAGGCACAAATAATGTCTAAGGAAGAGGGTAATGCTGTTAAATTGAAATATGCACAAAATAATAAATATGTCCTCCATTGAATAACATAATTGTCAAATGTTCCAGGTGCAAAGGTCGCCCTTTGAGACACTGCAACTTCTCTGTAAACTTGTATGCAACCATTGTCTACAAAACGTAGAAAAAAACTGAATGTTACTGAAACTGTACAATTGTCAATCATTAAATAACATCCGTCATACCTAGTCACATCATGTCTTACTTAATATATATTACCAACTACCATTCAAAGAAAAGAATGGTTCATTCGCTGTCACATGCCTAATAGACTGACCCACATCATGTAAAATCTATCTAAGTAATATGGAAAAAAGTGAACACTAGATAGTAGGTCACTCAATCCTTTGCTCTCACCTTCAATTTGCTAATACCCAAATTGCCAGCAGATGTGTAGTACAAATGAAAGCAACCTCCCATAGACAGGCACATAAAAAGGGATTCCTTACCTTACCAGAAGAAATAATTTGAACAGATGTTTTGTTGTCACAATACAACTGTAACCTGCGACCATGTAGATGATGAGCCCAAATCTTTGATGCAACCACTGTCGTTAGTTACTCTAAGGATTTGATGTCTATAGCATGCTCAGATTTTGAATGTAGCAAAATTTTATAAAAAATATTGTCCTACAGGACTCGGATAGCCCACACACCCCAACAAACAGGAATCTGTAAATGTGATTTAATTTGGTTCAGACCAGCTGGATTCGAATATAATGGATGTACCATCTTACTTCTTTATAAACTTTCTGCACCACTGCACATCTTTCACAAAGCTATGAGGTAAGAGCACCTAAACACTATACCCCAAATATGTTAGTGTCCTCTGATGTTTTTGCATCCTAGATATAGAATTCTGCCCTTAACTTACACAAATGGCAGCAAACTGTAATTTGCATATCAGATATTTAACTTAATTTTTAGAAGCAGAATTCTTACCATACCAAGTAACTAAAATTCCTAGTATCTCCGACATCTTCTCAGGGGGAACAGAAATTGTCATATCAATAGTATCCACCCAATGCCTGAAAAATCATTGTTGTTGAAGGAAAGGAAGCCTTATGCACACCCTTTTCAACACCTGACTCGATGAATAAGTCACAAAGAAATTGGAAGGTTGAATAAACTCTCGCTTTTTTATCTATTCCTCCGAAATCATCGAGGTAGTTCACAATATGTAATTAAACAACTCTGTAAATGAAAGCTATGGCATTTGTTACACTTTGACATATCCAAGCCGAAGATCTTAAATTTAAGGGAAGCATTCTATCTAAATATGTGCCTCTCTGAGACAATCCAAGTACTTTCACATCAGGAGGACAAATTAATATTTGTCTGTGTGCTCGAAATAAGTCGCACTTGTTTTAATAGCAACGTAGACCATGTTCTAAAAGTAAGTTTAACAGGTCATCCACAGATGGGTAACTAACTATCGATCACTTTCCTAAATAAACATCCTTATAGATTCCATCATTCACCAAATGACCTAATGGCAATGACAAATCCATGATGATCTGTCTTTTGTCTGAGTTTTTTTTTATTAGCTGTGCTTCATAGAGACATTGTCAAAAAGTGTCAAAAGGATTCGAATGAAAATGACTTAAAATAGAGCCATAGTTCAGCTCCAAATCAATAAATTCATCAACATGAGACAGTAATCCATGAGCATTGGAGTAATATTTGTCCCCAGACGCAGCGAAAATCTCACCTTGATAACCAATGGGAAAACCAAAACTCAGAAGACTTGCAAACCTTCATGTCAGAATAGGCAGGGTGTCATCCCCACTCCTCCATATGAAACCAAGAAAATCTTGCAGCCTTCAAAATTGTGTAATTTGGGACCCACAACCTGTTGATATATTTTCAAATATTCACTAATGAAAAAAATATTTTCTCCGTCAGGCTCACTCAAACCCGTTAGTAAATTTGAAGGAACTTTAGGAATAATAGGCTGATTCACAACAAAGAAATCAGGCAACTCCAATTCACCGCCATATCTATCTATAATACTGGACCAAGCATTCATTGTCATCATAGATGTTACCATCAACTTCCTTAAACGAACAATTTTGATCACAAGCACTACTACCACCTTGATTGGTTGAAATATCAACACAAGCTTGTGAACAACTACCTGCAAAAACAGTAAGCAGTATGGAAATTCTACCTGTAGAAACAGTGGATAAACACATGCCACCATCAACTTTCCAGCGTGTATACATTCGGAATGTAAACTTTATCTTTCTTGGCTATAACATTTTCAACTTCTGTTGAATCATGCTTTTCGTGATTGCATTCTCTTACATTAACATCACCATTCAAGAAAAGCACAGGAGCATTGCACGCTTAAGCTTCAGCTTTAGTTACACTCAGAACATTCTGAATCAGAATCAGAATCAGCGCAATTATGGATATCCCGTCTCAAACCATTCATGCCTAGTCAATCACGGTTATCACGAAACATCACCAGTTTGTTGCAAAGACTTAGTCAAAATATTTGCAGTCGGAGGACGACTCACTGTGCTGATTCTGGACTTTCTCTCCCAACCTACAAATATCGCATATATGTGACATGATTTATGGCCAGCGTCTCGTCAGCAAGGCAACTCGTCAGCAGGTCGTCTCGTCAGCAAGACAACTCGTCAGCAGGTCGTCTAGTCAGCAAGGTGCCGTGCTGTCGAGTTGAGCTGGTGTGCTGACGAACTGTAAGTGTAAATCGTTAGCCAGGTTTTGACAAATAGATCTATACGGATATGCCCAATAAACGGTAGTAAACAGCTGTACTCGGTTATTTTTAGTCTCAAGGACGTATATAGGTCTGGGCCCATATGTCGATCCCTGATAGTCTTAATGCGTTGGGCATCTTTGGGCAATTCTGCAGGGCGGCACACACATCGTCCATTTCCCGGGTATAGATCCTTTGCTCCACTTCGAACCGGTGGGGAGCGGGAGCGGGAGCGGGATAGGGGGTGCGTCGGGGGCGGGGGTGACTGGTGATCCAACACCCTAGCAATAAAGTCAGATAGGTACGGGAAACCCACCTCTGGTCAGACCCCCCCCCCAAAAAAAAAAAAAATCTTCAAAAAAAAAAAAAGAAAGAAAGAAAAAAGAAAAGAAAAGAAAAAACAGAGTTGACAAATTCTTTTAGTCAATATTTGCAAAAAAAAAAGACAAAATGGTAGTAAATTGCTATTACCCAAAGCTGTAAAAAAATGCCTATATTAGACGGAACTGGATCAAAGAACTACGGATATAAGACCGCTTAATTTAAATTTGACACGGTAAATTCCCCAGTGAGTGGGAGCAAGGCTCGTGTGTAACCACTAGCATGCATGTCAGCACATGCGAATACAAGTAAAATGTTCGGTAAAAATGACCATGGTTTCTAACTGATACATTTTTTTGTGGGAGGGGGGATGGGTGTGCGTAGGCCTATCATAGAACATTGAATAGGTTTTCCAATGGGTATATGGGGGGGGGGGGGGCTACAGCTGATATTCTTCCGTCAGGTGAAATCACATCTTTTGTTACAAGAACTTGTCAGTGTTCAGTTAGTGTTCTCTTCATAGGCCTATTAGCCAAATAAAGTAAATTATTTATTATATATTTTGTATGATCGATCTTAGATTAAACCTGGACATCTTGCATCTTCTCCATTGGCCCCTCACCTTACTATAGCGCGCGTGTAACGTCAGTTTAATGGCAAACTGATGAAATCAGACTGAGATCGGGGAGTTGCCACCCGTCAGAGGTAGACCTACAGATATTTCTTGCCTAAACTTTCGATATTAAATTCGGTATAATTTTGATTAAATTTCTACAGCACCACAAAACTGAAAGATCATTAATTCACATTCACCTTACTGTCTAACACATAAAAAACATAACTGCGTTGAAGAAGGTAACAGATTACATTGAGGCCACATGGATGACCAGTGACGGTGTGGCCCGTGGACACCTGGTCAGTCTTCAACCAGAGTGTCCGGACAAATAGTGACGTTGAGGGCTGGCACCGTCGCCTGAATGTTAGGTTCGGGAGGAGCGACTTGCCCCTGTACGTTTTGGTGCCCCTGCTGCACAGAGAGGCCCTGTTTATAGGGATTTAGTGTTGCCTCGTATCAGAGAGGAAGATGCAACGTGCACAGAGGAAGAAGTGCAGGCAGGTGCAGGGGAAGCTGTTCAAGCTTTGGGGAGAATACACCGAAGGAAGGAAGACAGCCAGCCAGTTGTTGTGGCACGCACCGCTGTTGACAAGTGTATAGCCTAAATTAAGCCTAGAACCCGTATGTAAAAGAACTTGAAAACTTGATAGAATTCAAGAGATGCACTTGTAAAGAAATTAGAAAGTGTTGAGACTTAATGAACACGGTATTGTGTTTCAATACGAAAAGCCAGTATACCCTGACCTCTGACCGAGGTATGGGGTCATTTCACAAGATTTTTTGGAATTACCAATAAAATATTGATAGAAAAAGTCAATTGGTTTTGTTATCCACGTATCTATGTTGTAATCTAAAAAAAACTCAGTTTCTCATTGTTTAGAAACAACCAACTTTCTTTTGACAAAAAATGTGCCTAGTTAAAGAAGCCTAATAGGCAAAAACTTGCAAATGTCAAATAGCCTACTGTTTTGTTTTTGTTTTCAATACTACAAGTAGGCCTAGTAAATTGAATCCTGATGAAGTGCTGTATGCTAGGATTTAAGTGTTAGGCCTAGTAGACACTGTATGAGCGATACAGCCTACATAGCTTTGCGAAATTCGTTTGTCATATTAAGTACAAAGGTACTCTGGAATAATGCCTGTCGCGTCCCTATATAGGCTAATGATGCTTGTTGCCATACAGTGGGCCTAAGCCTATCGAAAAGGTAATGTGTATACGGGTTAAAATCTCAATTTGGGCACTATTTGGGGGATTTTATGTCCCAACAAGCAACAAATTGTAAACAAATCAATTACTGTTTTGGACATTTTCTGCAATGGATCGGTTCCCCAGTGGTAAAACACACCTCTGGACAGACTCTCCCACATGAAAAGTTCAGAATAATTAGTCGTAGTCACCTGTTGATGAAAACATATTTTTAAGTGTCCGTAATCAGGGTTTTTAAATTAAAAAGCAGATATGTTGTTTATTTGTTTAAATGCTACTGTGTACACATAAAACATTAGTAATGCCTTGTGTATCTGTAACATTGAGAAACGTTAGATCTTGAGGAAAATGAGCTCTTAACCCTTTCACTGCTGGTTCCGACATTAATATAACGATTTCACATTTTAATTCCTCATGAAAAGACATTTCCAACGCAATACCAACATGTCATATCTCCCATTAACAGTTAGTTGACAGCTTTCCTCAACTCCGCAACCATGTAAGACTGGAACAGTCATTAGTTTCACAAACCTATAGATATATAAAATATATTGGTTTGTATAAAAAAAGTTATTGTTTTACATGGAATTTATGACTCCGTTTAAATTATGGTAGAAACGTTTTCCACCAGTTGCCTTTCACTGTGTCTGGTGAGTGCCTATCATAATTGGAGCTGTCTTAGTCGTCCGGCCTGAGTCGCGGCTCCCCTCCCGATATTGCAGTTGCCCAGGTAGGGCGGCTGGCGAGAGTGCGGACGTCATCATCGGAGCTGTCATAGTCTTTCTGCCGGGATCACAGCTTTGCCGGTGCAGGCTGGGGCCAGACAATATTTATGTTTGTCAATTTGCATGTATACATTATATTGAATTCTTTATCTTAAAGTTTGCATATATTCATTCTATGAAATTCTTTATCTTAATGTATATGCTCTTTTTTTCCTCGTGCCCGAGGTTTTAATAAAGATATCTGGAGATAAATGGATTTGCTGACGAGTTCACCTATTACTCCAGGTCAGCTCGACAGCATTGTAGCGTGCTGACGAGTCAACCTGCTGACGAGTTGACTTGCTGACGAATTGACCTGCTGACGATTTGACTTGCTGACGAATTGACCTGCTTCCATGTGACACAGTATACTGCTTTCCATTCATAAAGAATTTAATACTTTGGCTTTTGTTACATTTGCCCGTTTGGAAAAGCTTGCAGAACATAACATTTGATATGTTTGTTGCACAAGCAGCACTACCTTTACACCCCTGCCGGACTTCAAGTTTCAACAATGACCTTCACACACAAACCTCATGATCCGAAAGCTGAATATCGAATGAGAATATGAAAAACGGGATACCAGATATAACAAAGAAGCTATGGGAATGAGGCTAGGTATTTTCAGTTCCTAGGAAATAAACCAGAAGTTCCTAAAAGTCGGAAAAAGAAAGAAAGAAAGAAAGAATAAAACGCACGGTATTCTGCAGAGAGTGGCACTCTGCAAATTGCAGACTGGTCTCGCTCTTAAATAGCAATTAGGTCTGTATATGTTGAAGCTCAAGATTTTTGTGGTGTATAAACAGGAGCCCCAATACACCGGTAACATTTGCGAGGAGAAAAAGTGAAAACATCTTTGTTTCGCACTGTAGGAACAATCTGCCAAGACCGGTGGTCACCACACTGGAACTTGTTGATATAAGGGAGCAATCATTTTATATTTTCATATTTACCCTGCATCTCTGCACTCAAAGATTCACTGTTTTTTGTTTCTTTCCTTTTTTTTTGAAAGAAAATGACAGAACAATCCTTGCTAATTGATAAATAAAATATTAAGAAGCAAAATTTCGTAAATTCAATATGAAATTTTAACGTCAATTTCATGAATAATGCCTCCTCATCATCATTGAACAAAACTATGTGTACTGCTCCTGCGCCTGACGGTAGCCTGCAAATTGCAGTTGTTTCGCTGCAAACCACTTGTTTCGGGCTGTGATAGGATTTATAGTCCAGAAAACTTCATGGATAGTTCCATATTAAACCTACATAGTAGCTAGTGATAAATTTATATAATCATTTGTTTGTGGATACTTGTTGGAAATAAAGAATTTGTATTTATTTTTCTGCTTCGATAATATCAGTGTCTTATGTATATAAACCTTCATGAAATATGAAAAATGAATTATTAAATTAATACAAAATTAATAATATTGTTTTTCAGTACAATCAAATTGTTATTCCGTTTGTAGAGAAGAAAAACGGGAAGTAAATTTGAAATATTTGTTTTAAATAAAGAATTTGTATTCATTTCCCCTCCTTTGATATTATCAATGTCTTATTCAGATGGACCCTGTTGAAATAAAATAAAATACTAAAAACATTGGTTATTGAGTACAAATGGAATTTACCTGGTAAAAGTAGAACAACAGAAAGTAAATTTTAGATATTTTGATTCCACCAGGTACAATTTTTGAATGAAGTAGTATGATACATCTTTTATGTATGTAAATGTAACAATTTAAATTACAGCTGAAACCCAGACCAATGAAAACATTTTTTTCATTGATTGGGCCAAAGTAGTTTTTTATTGCACCACCTCTCTCTCTCTCTCTCTCTCTCTCTCTCTCTCTCTCTCTCTCTCTCTCTCTCTCTCTCTCTCTCTCCCCTCTCTCTCTCTCTCTCTCTCTCTCTCTCTCTCTCTCTCTCTCTCTCGAAAAGTTTGAAGCAGGTGGTTTTTTTCTTTTGTTTTCTTTTCATTCTTTTCAAGTTAATCTCATCATATCATGTGATAAAGCCATTTTTTCCTGAAGTTAATTACACTGCCTTGAATAAGTGTTCACAAATTAATGGATCTCGTTGCCAAGCATTACGACTGTTAAGTACTATAATGCAAGCGTCCTTGTAAGGGGGGAGGGGGGCATCGCATTCCACGTGTCAATGCCTCAGTTATGTTTGATACCAACTGTCTGACTCCCCCCTAGACAAATGCAGGTCGTTTGTTACGAACAGGGGACGTTATATTGTGTTTTCAAAATAAAAAATAAAAATAACTATCTGAAAAATGCAGATTTCATGATCCCATGATCCCACCTCCCACACTAATTTCTTCGTAAGTTTTGACAGCTGTGTTGGCCTTTGTGTTAGGCATGTTGTGTCCTCCAAGATGCAGCAACACAACCTTTGCTGCCTTCAAAATATCAACCATCCGTGGCTTTTTTGCTACATTTTGAATTCTTCGTCCAGGGACAAAAGTACAAGTAAAAACATTTTCTTTCAGATTGGGACATATAGAGCGGAGTTGACTGGCACAAGAACTGAGTGTGCATCTCTCTGGGAAACCATATTAAAGAATTTGATTAATTTCTACATTTTACGAATTCACCTCATCACCATTGATTTTAATTTGCCTCATCTTACCTTCTGCCTGAATGAGTATAGGCATATATGTCTAAATTTTGTGAATTCACCCTTTCTTTAAAATCTTCACCTTTAATTTTAATTTGCCTCATCTTACCTTCCGTGTGAATGAGCATAGGCTTACACTGTCCAGTTTGCTCACTAAACCTATATGAAATAGGGAGAATGAAAAGTTTACACCTTTTTTATCTGTAAAGAATGTATTGTTGTTGTTGTTGTTGTTGTTGTTGTTGTTGTTGTTGTTGTTGTCGTTGCTGCTGCTGCTGTTATAATATTATTCATTCTCTGCTCAGTTAAAAAATTACTGGCGGTAATTATAGTTGAAGAAAAACCTGAGAATATTGAAAGAGAACATTCCATGGTAATTTTTGAACCTTGCTATATATTCCTTCATTCACAAACCTAATAAAAATAACATAAAGCACAAAGAAAGAAATATTGCTTTTTTATGTCTGAGCATCACAGGAGGTGCTTGAGGAAAACAAACACACACAAATAAACAAATATAAGAAAAAGGGAAATAAAGGAAATATATCAAGCAAGGGGTGGAACAGAATTGTTGAAGAACTAAAGTGAACCGCATTCAAATAAAGTAAACACAAAGTTTCCTTCCAAATATAATAATAATCCGTCTATCTAACTGTTCATCCAGCCTTTATATAACTATTTATATACCGAGTGGGCTTTCTTGTACATAGGTTGCACAGATCCCACATCCACAGTAATTTGTCATCAGTCTGCAATTTTCAGAGTGCCTCTCTGCGCATGTGCGAGCCACAGGGTACTTTCCAGACTGCTTGGAAAAAGTAAAAAGTACACAAAACGGATCATCTTTTAGCATTATTTCATAATTTAGCTTGATGATACATATAAACTGTTATTGACCTAATAAGTTCGTATTCTTATTGGTGTAATCATCATCAAAACTATATATACGGATCAACACTGAAGGGCAACACTTCATATGCACTCCGCTGCGGCCATGACACTCTGCCGTTCTACAGATTCCGAGATCCGATCAGTTTCACCAAGTTTTGTTCTCTATACCATTTATAACTGAAAGAGAACATAGCAGTTGTTGAGTAAGTATAATGCAAGAAAATATAGTTGGGAAGAGGGGAACAGAAAATCGCGCCAGGTAGGAAAGCGAACCATTCTGCACCAATCTGGGCCACTCTGTGCACAGTCCTCTCCGTTTTACCCAGTGCCAGAAACCGGAAGTTCCTGGAGGTGATGAACAATGAGCAAAGTGTCCATTATATTTGTGCCTCGTTTATCACGCTGTTTTAAATTAAATATTTTGCATAGCAAATTTAAACGTTTGTTTACCTGTGAATCTTCTCACTTTTGAAATTGTATTGCTTTCTTGTAATGGCCGTAGAAATTGTTATACCCACCATTTTATCCATTGCCTGCAATAGGTGGGATATTGCCTTAGCCAAAATTGTGTTTCCAGTTCCATCCTGTCATATAATCGAAAACAGCCATAAAAAGTAAATAAATATAAATAGATATCACGTAAAATACCAGGAAGAACAAACCAAAGTTTTGCAAGGTAATAATCTAATGTCAGTATCATTCATTCTTCTTTAGTATTATCTCAGTCAAATCATCTATTGATCATTTTTTCCATGATTGATTTTTATTAAGTTACTTAATAACTATGCAATTTACTTTTATATGTATAGCATATGTATGTATATTTTAATATATATATATATATATATATATATATATATATATATGATGTATGTACGTGCAGACGTACTTAAGTTAGGCAGTGCAGGGCACATTGTATTACTCCATTACAAATGTGTGCACTATCACGATTCCTTATGTTGGCCATGCATACAGGAAATATGGTACCATGGCCTCCACCCGCTGTGTGTTAGTAATAACGTTATTTTTTATACATGAACAAAAGATAACGGACTCGAGCAAAGCTTCTTTATGTGATAGAAAACCTAAATTTTCCTTCACATATGTGCGATGACATAGCATGTTTGCGGGCGTGGCAAGGTTCAGTTTATCATTCAGATAGGTTTCAATGGTTATGTTAGCAAACTTGCCTGCCCATCTGCGATGAAGTTTTCTCCACCCTGAATGTTATCATGCAACGTTGCTGTGCTGAATTAAACATGAGGCGTTTCTTTCAAGGAAACTGTGGTATACTACCGATTAGACCGCATCTGACGTCTCGTGGCTCATGTGATGGGTCAGTCCGGGTAAATGGGATCGTATCGGGTGACTATTTTGCGGTTTTACGCAGCCAATCAAAAGGTGTAAACCGCTTGCAGGCCACAGACCAGAGGTTTTCATGTTAGCATTTTTCAGTGTAAAAAATCAACATTTTGGTATTTCAAAATTTCGTGAACGGTATTTAACAGATAAAAATTGGCACAAAAACACCGAAGGATTTTTATCATATAATTCTCAGCTAGTTAATTGGTGATAATTGAAATACAAAATAACACCTGGATGTCTGCTGTATACAGGTGTATGAACTGTGCTGTAGCAGGGGGCACATCATTGTCCTTCCCCACCATAAAATTCCGAACTGGTCTGGAAGACAGTGATCTATATGACCAGCAATGAACCAACTGTGTGATGCAGCAAATTTGACTTAGATAGCTTTATATAACATAAGCTACAGCATGATGAAAACACAGTATTTTCACAATTACAGACTATCTCCGTCGGGATGCACAACCATCCAATCACAACTGTGGTCTGTAACCTGCATTGAAAACCAGAGGTGCGGTCAAACAAGCCCACAACAACCAGTAAATTAAATGAAAAACATGCTGGACTAGAAGAGTTAAAAGTACACTTTCCAAACATCATTTTTTTGTATGTAAACTGCTAGCACAGTGAAAAGCGAGCGCAGTTTCAATACTTATGGTGTATATATATATAACTGTAACAATACCAACATATAAGGACGGTCCTAAGCCTTCAAAATTTGTACCCAAATGGGGCAATAGATATGTAATTGCTGCACAATTCACCAAAATTCTTTTATAATTCACGATAAAATAAATTAGCTCTTTACTACTTTGTTGAGCCAAAACTCACAAGAAACATTAGCATATAGTTTATTGACTAATGGCACCGGAAGTCACTGAAAAAGAAAACAATATATAATATGTATCTTATAATGTTGACTTAGCATGTAGCTGGTAGTTTCCACTTTACTACGAATGTTGCAAACTAGTGGATAATAAATCTTGGGTCATAAATCAAAACAAGTAGATTAATACTATGAACATACAGCGATAACATAATAATGTTGAGTGTGCAGCTGGCTGCCAATGATTTGTTGATTCAGGTGCTGTGCTTTTTTTTTTAAATAGAGGGTGATGTAAAGGGATGTATTCTTGTTTTTGTCACTTATCATCACCATAGTCATAATTTAAACAGTTACAATCTTCTCTGTGACCATCTCCATGATGATGATGATAATGATGATATCGTCATGGCCTTCATCACTTTTTTGTCACCATCGTCATCACCAGCATCATTGCACCATGACCTTCATCATGATTTTTGTCACCATCGTCATCAACATTATCATCACCATGACCATCATTGTTGGTATCCTCATTCTCATCATCACTGATTGTTGTTTCATCTTCATTTTCAGTTGACTCATGCTCACCCAAGATTTCAGGTGGCAAAGTGACACATGCACACTTGCTAGATATGGGTTACACAGCACGAAACGTATTCCAGTGCTTGCAATGGAAATACATGGTACTGGTGGGATAGTGGAAGTTTTCTGAAGTTGACAGAGTTTTTGTCCATTGAAAAGTTCCACTCTATTGACAAAATACATACACTGGACATGAAAATAATTATGCCATAGCATATATCTCTATTATAGAACTGAATATAGTTCTTCCATTTGGAACAAGAAAGTACCAACTGCCGTCAACAATCAATTTCCATCACCTGCAACACGGAAAATAACTATCATCTTTGAACATGGATGTTGAAAATATATGCCTGGTATAGGGGTCAAACTGTATGACAAGATATACCTGCATGCCATTTCTGATTGAAACATGTACACACATCCATGTTAAAAATATCGAAGCCGTACCAGTAACGACTTGAAATAACTACAGCTAACCTGTGACCTAATACAGAGAGGGTCGCACGATACAGAGGGTCCTCAAAGGGAATTTAGGGATGCGTGTTCGTCAATATCCAGTACCCGTGAAAGAGTATCCATCTTTTTTCTGTGAACTGCGAAAACTTTAAGAAAAGCATAATTGAGATTTGTATATATATATATATATATATATATATATATATATATATATATATATATATATATATATATATAATTTCATGACTCCCTAGAGTGCATTTATTTAATTTGGTGAAATGCGTTAGTCCCGTTGGGAAGCCCCTCTACTGGTATTGTGTGCCATCTGACGGCCAAGCAAAATGTGGCTGCCGCCTTGCGTTCCAGCAAAGTTTTAACATTGCAAGTTCATGAATCGTTATCATTTTGCCATACTTCATCGACAATGTTTTCTGAATAGTCATGAATTATTGACATAATTTCCATAATGCCCGGTAAGTTTGATACTTTGTTGCAAATTAAAGTGTGTATATTTCCCAGGATGCATAAAAAGTTTCGTTATACACAATGGCGCTTCTCACGGCGGAAATCGCTGGCGTGAGAGGTAGACCGTGATTTGTAATCGACAGTATGCACTCTCCACGATGGTAGGAACATAATTCATATACGTACGTAACCATCAGAGCTCGCCTGTGCTTGCTTTTAAACCCAATGTACTCATACACCAGATTATAGTTTAAAAACATCAGTGATTTGCATCTCAAAAATTTATGGCCAGTAACATGGAAGTTGATGGGAATACACATTTTATCCAGCGAGTGGAGATCAGGATGTCCGTGCGTGTGACATCATAGTGAATCCAAGAATAACCGCAAGGTACGCCGACACTCAGTTGTTGTGAGTTTCGGGTCGTATTTGAAGGCTGCAATTAACGAGTTAATTATGTTTTAATTCCTGCGGTTAAGCGGCAGCGGCTAAGCACGCGAGCGGCGAGTGCTCAGGCGTACAACCTTCCAATAGGATTGCCTCCATTTCGGCGGGTCACTTTGAGGTGTAGCATCCCTCAGAGCGGCGGAGGGGGGGGGGGAGGGCGGTGGGATTAGTCATTTGAGTCAGCGGCAGAGGAGCTACAAGTTGGACAACTTCTATTTCAGCGTAACCTGGTTCGACACCTGTGCCTTTGTACGGACACTTTGTCTTTTGTGCCTTTCTTCCCTTCATGATGAAGTATTTCTGAGGGGTAGGTTTTAATTTAAACCATAGAGGTATTATAATACCTCTATGTTTAAACCAAGGTCATTTGGCAGCAGGACCTCGCAAGCCAAAAATAGTCTTATTTGTTATTATAAAATAATAATAATAAATAAAAATGATTTTGTACTGCCTTGACCAGTAAACATGGAGGAAAGTTTCGAATCCATGAATGCCACCATTTCCATTAACTAAGAAATTGTTCATCCCGCTTTCGAAGGTGTGTGGGCGCAAAAGTGTAATCACATTTATCGTGATGGTAAATACAAAATCTTGGTACAGATGAATGAATCAGGTACTGATGAAACTTTTAATATATGTATTCCCTGCATGGGTGATGATTTTTTTGTTTTACGCATGAAATTACCGTGTTGTGGCATCGGCTCGTTTCGTCATTCTCCTTGCCTTCGGCAGTGGGCTCCGTGTTGCCATACCAGAAACAACTCTTTTTCCCGCATATATACATATATATATATATATATATATATATATATATATATATATATATATATATATATATATATATATATATATATATACATATATATATATATATATATATATATATATATATATATATATATATATATATATATATATATATATATATATATTTGTATTTGTGTCTTTTTGCCCAGAACCACTTCCTAGTAGTCAATATCCTATTCCGCAGTTCGAACTCTTTACTCTCCATAAGCTAACCTGTCCCTGTCTAACCTGTATACATATGGAATTACTATTGTTTATATTGCACATGTTCCTCTGTAAAATTTTGACATAGGCAGTATCAGCCCAAATAAATTAAAGGGTCTTCAGCGGGTAACTACTCAACATGTTTCGGAGCCTTTTACCCGTACATGTCTCTCTGAGTAGCGGCTCCTTGTCTAAGTTAAATATTCAGCAAAGACAACCCACATAATAAAGAATAAATAAGACCGTGGCAAATGATGAATTAGCTAAATACGTGAAGTTTTGCTTATAAATGCAGAGCTTCGTTATGAAAGAAGAACCCCTGTCAAACAAACCATAATTACTAAATTTGTATAGTACAGGTTCAGATAAGAACAATTTGACTTACCCCTGAACCAATATGTACCCTTTCTGGCTGGACAGTTTATCCTAGTTAAACCACCCGCCAGTGTATAACTGAAGTGGAAACAAGCTGGGGCCTTATATTCAGTCCCAGTGATAGTAAAATAAACAGTTGCAACTAGACCACCTGTACAAACCAAGGGAAATCCCAACAAGGACTGTAACAATGGACATCCTGCACCAGAAATGTAAAACAAACTCTGTGATGACACCTACCCCCCAAACAATTAAGCTCTATTTAACTGCCAACTCTGAGTCAATGTATCAACTTAATGTGTCAGGTTTGTGACATTTAAGAAAATACTGTCAATTTTGAGTAAATGTGCCTTAAGGCATGTCAGAAAAGAATGAAAGTCATTAGCATTTATGTCAAAAAACATGTTATCAAAACAATTTTTCTTAACAGGATTTTGCGTACAATTAGGCAAGCTTGTAACTGTCGTCAGTAGCTGCTTGCTACCTATAGCCCCTGGGGGTTTGACCTAACAGAAAACAAGCTAGCCTAAAATGTCTGAAAGGTGAACATTAAAACAGAATGATGCCAAAAGATAAAGTTAAGTATCAAAACCGACAAGTCTAAAAACTGTAAATTATTGTAGCCAAACTTTCTAATAATCTTTGGATATTAACTGCTAAATTATAGGGCAAGTCAGAAAAGAATGAAAGTCATTATTTGTACTTAAGTCAAGAGAATGCAACGAAAATGTAATATTTCTTAAACAGATATCAAGCACAATTAGGTGAGCTTGTAACTGTCGTCAGTAGCTGCTTGCTACCTATAGCCCCTGGGGGTTTGACCTAACAGAAAACAAGCTAGCCTAAAATGTCTGAAAGGTGAACATTAAAACAGAATGATGCCAAAAGATAAAATTAAGTAGCAAAACCGACAAGTCTAAAAACTGTAAATTATTGTAGCCAAACTTTCTAATAATCTTAGGATATTAACAGCTAAATTATAGGGCAAGTCAGAAAGGAATGAAAGTCATTATTTGTACTTAAGTCAAGAGAATGCAACGAAAATGTAATATTTCTTAAACAGATATCAAGCACAATTATATATATATATATATATATATATATATATATATATATATATATATATATATATATATATATATATATGTGTGTGTGTGTGTGTGTGTGTGTGTGGGTGGGGTTGGTGTGGGTGTGGGTGTTGGTGTGTGTATGAAATCATGGGACCCAGCAATTATTACGCTTTGTGCTCCATGTGTCTCTATGAAACAGACGATCAACCGAATCAAATTTATCAAACTAGTCAATATAATCTTCCACGGTACAGTAAAATCCCCACTTACAGTAAAGTAATGTGTACAGACACTGGAAAATCGGTGTAACTTTAGCTTTTAATCCTGGCTGTACCCAGAGTTAAATTGTGGGGTTAAATTAAGTAGGGATTCAGTTTAACCCAAACATGTGCAAGTGAACATACCTGTTTGACAGGGCTTGACTCCAGAGTCACCGTAATCCCGACATGATCTGGACATGGCAACCGGGCATCAGACATGTACAACTGGCCATAAGTGCACCAATATTATCCGTGATCATATATAAGTCATACAAAGAGCTTGTATGTTCATATCATACCCATAATTAAACATAGATAGTACTGTATGCTCTACAGCAGACCAACCAGCATCCTGCCGTTTACTACATGATACATGGCAGTGAACCTATAACAGATATTTGTTGATCTGTGATGTAATTACAAGTCGTTGACATCAAAAAGGTCATCACAGCTTTAGTGGAAAACTAGCTAAGTCACTGCATAATCAAACAGGATTTTTTAAATATACAACATTTGTCACTTGAAACTGTAAAAATTGTGACAGTAAGAACCAATTAAACATTTGAAAAATGAAATAATTTCAAACTAAACAGCAAAAAATAAACATCCAGGAAAAATACAACAGTATCCAGAACATCAGATCAAGCATATGACAATTCAACAATATTCGTTTAAATACGGGTTATCCTGATGGAAAACTGACACTAAACGAACTCCACAGAAAAGGTACGTGTGACTGACTGCCTTACATATATGGAGCTTCTTTAGAATCAACTACCGATTTCCTGACGGAATAAGGCGCTACTATAGAAAATCACTTAAGTGTCACGACAGGGGTGGTGGACTCTGAAGAACGGCCTGTTATAAAT